>PVJS01006082.1:0-61424 GCA_004027185.1 Glis glis | reverse complement strand
TCCTAAAGTATTAAAGTCAGAATACTGTAGCGATACATGCATACCCATGTTTATAGCAGCACAACTTATAATAGCCAAATTATGGAACCAATCTAGGTGTCCATCAACAGATGAATGCATTAAGAAAATGTGGTACCTCTACAACTTCGTGAGACCGGTTTCAAAATAAAGTATAAAAAATAGGGCCGGGGGTGTAGCGTGGAGGTAGAACGCCCCTGGGTTCAATCCCCGGTACCTCAAAAAAAAAAAAAAAAAAGAAAATGTGGAATTATTTTGTAGCACATTTATTATTCACCAGTTTTCATAAAATATAATGCTATAAATGTAGTTACCAAAATACACTGTAGAAATATCTCTGGGAGGGGCTGTGATTTAGTAAATATTGCATTAGTTCACGATAGTCACAGGGAAGCAAGCCCACTGTTCTCGTAGGTTCTAGTCTCTAAACTTCATTTTTTGATGTCAGGATTCAGACATAATTTAATAACTATTTTTGGCAAAATTAATGTGCCTTAAACTCTTTGTATAACAAAGAGCTGCAGTAATTTGGGAATGTCATTTCAGTTATCAGCCCCAGTCGGTTAGATTGATAGTTTGATCACCTTCTATTTAAGATCATGATTATTGTTTGAGGGGCTTTAATGCATTTGTTTCCAGTTTTTTCCTTTCTTTTTAAAACTTAACATTCCCTATGCATATGGCCAGATACCAAGGTCAAAATGCAAATTTGTATACTGCCTTAATACTGAATTTATCTCTGGCTTGGAAGAAACAGCCCTATCTTCAAAAAGATATTAGCAGCTTCACTTGTCTTACTGCTTTGATTCTTAGTATAGATACTGAACTTTAAAATCCCATGAAATAGCTGGGCGTGGTGCTGTATCTATAATCCCAAATTACTTGGGAGGCTGAGACAGGAGGATCAAAGGTTTGAGGCCAGCTTTAGCAATTTAGGAAGGCCCTCAGCAACTTAGTGAGACCCTGTTTCAAAATAAAGAATAAAAAATAGGGCTGGGGGTGTGGCTCAGAGATAGAATGCCCCTGGGTTCAATCCCCAGTACCAAAAAACAAACAAACAAAACAAAACTATAAAACCATTACCTCATCATCTGACACATAATAACAGTTTGTTCTGGAACATTTTTATTTCATTTTTTTTGTCCTTATTTTCATAAATGAGGAGCAAAACTTTTACTTTCTTTTTCTTTTTTTTTTTTTTGCGGTACCGGGATTGAACCCAGGGGCATTCTACTTCCGAGCTGCACCCCCGGCCCTATTTTTTTATACTTTATTTTGAAACTGGTTCTCACGAAGTTGTGGAGGCCTCACTAAGTAGCTGAGGCTGGCTCCGGTCTCCGCCTCCCAAGTACTGGGATTACAAGCGTGTGCCACCACGCCTGGCTGGTCTTCTCAGCTTTTATTCCCAGGTCTGATAAGACTAGTTTTTATAGATCCTACCTACACATGATTTTAGAAGCCAGACCAACTGGATTTAATTCCTGAAGATACCACAGACTGGGGACACAAATGAAATAATGAAAGAAACACATGGTTAAGATCAGCATTTGGGGCCCAGTAGAACTGAGGTGATTTCTGAAACATACGAATCCAAACTAATTACACATATAAACCAGTTTATTAGATTGTCAGTGATACTTTGAGACAAGTTCTTTTTTTTTTACTTTATATAAACAGAGGAAGGAGGAAGGTTTTAAACTTCAAGCTTTGTTCAGCATGTGTGCAGTTAGCATCCACAAAAGCACCATTGGATATGGAAGAATTAGCACCACAGAATTTTAGGACCTAACTGTTAACATGCATCACTGAAAAACTTGGAACATGAAAACTGAAGTAGTACATGGTGTGGTCTATTATGAACAATACAAGGCAAGTTATGATTTCTTTTTCATACAGTACAATACAACCACAACCAATGAGAACCTTTTAAGTACAATACAGGACAAAAAACACCTTGTACCCTGTTAACACTACAGCAGTTACAGATTGAAAAAAATGTTTCTTGTCAGAGGCAGTGGGTTGAAATCATCCCCCCCTCAATTTTTAAATTCAGAGTTAGATAGTTACATGATCTCTTAAGAAAGTATTTTCAAACCTACATGTCTTCTGTCTCAATGCTAACAAACAGTGGTTTGAAAACTGAAAGGTGTGATCAATTAAACAAACAAAAATCCAAGAGCCTGACAGAATCGGAAGTACTCTGGTGTGGTGGAAGTTTTTCCACGTGGGATCAGTTTGAACGTGACGCCAATGGTGTTGGTACTTGTCTTCCCTTCCGTAGAGGAATGTCAAGTACAGAAGCTTTGGATTCATGATGAATTTCGGTTCATTTCTTTCACCAAATGCCTTTATGTACATAAGAGACTTATTCCTTATTCCTCAACTGTTTTTGTAGTATCATAGGGCTGTTCTTATGCTTGGTTTGAGAACAGTGAAAAGGGTTGGTATGACTCTGGATTTAGGGTAATTTGTGAGCTAAAGAAAAATATTAATTTAAATTTAGCAAATATGAAAATTTAAGGGGAGTTTCACCATTTTCAAATTGTACAAACCCATAACTAAAGTTGCTGAAAACCTTTCTGTTAGAAAGCATGTAACAAACCCTCAATTTTTAGTTGTGCCTCGGCCAATTTTGGCATATGAGAAGATACTGTATAAGAAATGTGCAATAAGAACAGATACAGGTATATTCATATCTCTATGCATTGAGGCCAAGGAAAATATATTTTTACTCACCAAGAGAAGAATATACCTTGAAGCATGTATGCAGATACATGAATCAATCATGTATTTGCCCAACTTCTAATTCTGGAATAGTGATAACAGGGTCATTTAGGAAAAAGTACTCAGTTACAGTGCAGCAGCAATTTTATGTTTTCTATATTTAACAGTGAAACATTTTTGAAAATAGAATCGGTACTATACGGTAAGTTTACAATTCACCATTTCTATACTTGTAATACATGCATTTATTTGTTTTCCAAATTTTTAAAAATCCCACTAGGACCAACATCTTTCAGAACAACAATCTAATATTAAACAAAAATTTCTAAGGAAAATATTTAGCATCACAGAGATTCGAGAAAGTCTGTTACTCAGCATCACAAAATACTTGATAGATCTACATTTAGGATTGTTCATGCCTTGACATTAACACCTTTGGGTTAATATATCATTTAAAAAAGAAAACAAAAGACAAACCAAACAATTGACATGGAATTAGTCTGTCTTTAGTCTCTCTGTGATAAGGACAGACCTGATAAACTTGACTCCTTTCTATACCATGTAGTGATGACTTCATCTATGAAACTGCATTTGCATTTAGTAAAACATTTAAAACCAGAGATAGAAAATGGCTACACAGGGAAAGACTTCAAGATAAGTAACATTATAGAAAAATGTTTTTAAAATGTTTTTTTAAAGAAAGTATACTGCTCCCAAACAAAAAAGAAACCAAGGTTTGTTCACTTTGAAATATTCTTCTGTTGAACAATATTTTTAGATAAAAGTTAGCCTATCCTTATAAAGGTCAGAAAAATGGTAAGTTTAACTCAAGAGGGTTGAAGACTTTTGAAAAAAATATCCTATGATTTTTCTGCTGAATTACTTCCATTGCATAAATCAACTACCAACTTCCTGAAGAGGAAGCACCATACACAGCAGCACATTTATGTGGATGATTTAAATTTGATAATTCACCAGGCACGGTTGACTTGAGCAAAGAGAAAACAAAACTGATTATTTAATGCTTTAGGGTTACTTAAACTCAACTAAAACAAAACTGAGTTATGATAGGCTAGCTTAATTATTTTGATTGCCTTTATATTTGATCAACATTTCAAGACAAGGTAGTAACAATTAAAAAGAAGATTTAAAAAATAAAAACTGTCCAAAAATTATTCAATGAAAAAGTCTTCAAATTTCACAATGTTTTAACTTCATATGATTGTGGATGCAGACAGTTTTGCCATTATCCCATGTACTTTTGTTACTCTTGAGTTTTATTTTGGTATTGCTCACTGGTTATATTTTGAAACATACTTTTCTATTAAATTAAAATACTTTGATTTATTCCATTATACTCTGAGTGGCTTTAGAAAAACATATAACTATGATAAATTTATAAAAGGATAAAGAATATTTTAAGGGATTTTAGACAAATTCTATACAGACAAATAGTTTAAGGTAATAAAGTGCCTTCTTTTTCAGGTAATTAATTTTTTCACTAAAATATTTTAAGGCTTTATAAGAAACCCAACAGTATCAGAAGTTTGATAGTATATGGGGTTACACTCTTAATTAGCATTCTTTTGTAGCTCTTGCATTACTTAATCTTTCAGTCCATATAATGATCTTTCATAACTAGCAGCTTAAATTTATAAATTTGAATTGTCAATTCTGAATTCATTTTGTGGGGGAAAGGTAAAGATGTATAATTTCTAAATGTTATGACTTGTATATAAGACTCACATGTAGCTTGTGTACAATCTGGTTTATGTCAAAATGCACAGCAGTCAATGTCCCTCAAAAAATTCAACAGAATATTTAATCTATGGAAAATGGGGCCATCATTTCATTCACTCATTCATATATCCTGTTGTCTTTATATTTAAAATGATTTGGGAGCCTAAAATGAAAAAGGCCAGAGAAAACCAACTGTAACTTCTTCAGATACAGGCACAATGAATACCTCTTATTGCAACAGTGTATGCATAATCTGTACTGATGCCGACATCCAATGCCAGGCATTTATATTTATTTTGCTTCTCATGGCTATATCACAGTAAAGTACTGATAGCCTAATAGTCAAACAGGATATATAGTCAAACAGAGTTCTATTTATTATATATCTTATTTCTCTTTAGGGGATGTGGGAGTGTTTTAAGCATATCTGTGTACTTGGTTATCTAAGCAGGCCCAGATTTTAGGACAAATTATGACTACATAGTTATCAACTGCTCAATTGCTTTTTTTTTTGTGGTACTGGAAATTGAACCCAGGGGCTTATTATTATTTTTATTATTATTTTTGCGGTACTGGGGATTAAGCCCAGAGGCATTCTACCTCCGAGCTACACCCCCAGCCCTATTTTTTATTCTTTATTTTGAAACAGGGTCTCACTAAGTTGCAGAGGGCCTCACTGAGTGGCTGAGGCTGGCCGAGAACCTTCGATCCTCCTCCTGTCTCAGCCTCCCAAGTACTGGGATTACGAATGTGCACCACCACACCCGGCTGAACTCAGGGAATTTCCACCTCCGAGCTATACCACCAGCCATTTTTATTTTTTGAAACAGGGTCTTGCTAGGTTGATGAGAATCTCACTATTTGCTGAGGCTGTCCCTGAACCTGCGATCCTCCGGTCTCAGCCTCCCAAATACAGGGATTTCAGGCATGTTTACCAATTAAAATGTTTGAATATTCATTTTTTAGGAATTTAGTTGTTTTATGAGAAGACTACTAACATTCGGTACAAGATTAAATGGCCATGTTACATAAAATATTTTTCTGATTACCACTGGATTAATTTAAAATGTTCTTTAAGTTAAAAATTTTGAGGTCAGGATAGAGGAGGAAAGCGAAAACTCATTGAAGAATGGTTTAAATGTTCCACACCATTAGAAAAATAGGAATTACAGTAGGAAAAAAGTCCTAGTTGTAGAATTGGGTTTGGTTTTGAATCAAAAGCCTCAAAAAAGTAATTCCAGGGTTAAAAAAATTTAAAGTGGCATAAACCTTTATAATTGCACTCTCTTTTACCAAAGTGTTATGAGTTGTCAAATATTTTTCTAAACTGCACAATGTACATGATCTACTTGTCAAAATCTGAATACATATAGTTTTACCTTTTTCATACTAGTATAGTACAGTTTCATGAACTTAGCACAAATATAACTAGGAAGATGAATTATAACTTTCTAAAGACAGTATAGTGTGTGTGCATTTTAAAAAGGTAACTGTTAGGAGCCTTTGACATTATGAAGATTCAAATCCAAACATAGCCAAAGCATCCCATAAAACCTGAAAACACGAGAGCTTGTTTGGGCAAGATACTCTGCTGGGCAACACACCGAAGTCGTATGCTTAAAAAATACTGGTTTAGTTATCCTGTTTTTAATCTAGTCAACTACATATTATACTTACTCTCTTCAATCACTGAAGTGACAAAATTATCTAAAAGCCAAATATTGGAAACCGTATAAAAGGCTGAAGTTTCTAGTCTTAACTGCTCATTTCCATGAAGTATGGCAAGAGTGTTTGATGCATCGGTTATTGACTTTCATGCTTCTCTTTATTCTAAATAGAAAAGCTAAATGGAAATTTATAGAGAAAATATAATGAGGACAAAATGACAACAGAGACCAACGCACAAATATTTGAAACAAAATAATGAGCATAATAAGCAAATGTATCAAAGTTCTTCATATTACTGGCCAATCAGGGAAAGATAATTAAAAATGGAAGTCTCTTTACCATGTAATAATTGTATTAATCTTTATTCAAATAAATGGCATGCACATACATTTAAACTTTGAATGTTTTTGTTATTTCTGAGTGTAATGAAATTAAACTAGGGAGTTGCCTCATTATAAACTGAGACCAAAAAATTATATTGTTCAAGGGAAAGAGAGAATGTAAGATCATGATTCTCAATGAATGATAAGTGGTTTGGGTTCTGTTATGCCACAGACTAAACACTGTGGTATAGTGCTCCCTTTAATTAGAATGAAAATGTTGGTGCTAGGTGTGGTGAGCACATCTGTAATACCAGCAACTTGAGGTTCTGAGGCAAGAAATTTGCAAGTTCAAGGCCAGCCTGGGCAACCTAGGGAGACCCTGTCTCAAAATAAAAATAAGAAGGCTGGGGATCTAGGTCAGAGGTAGAAGCCTCCTGGATTCAGTCCCCAGGAACAAGGTAAAAGAAAAAAGAAAGAATAGAAAATGCTGGTAAAAGTGTTAATGGCAATATTCAGTCCCCAGTAAGAAGGAAAAAGAAAAAAGAATAGAAAATGCTGGTAGAAGTATTGATGGTAATATTAGGATTAGATCACAGACATGGAAGTGACTATCAAAGAAGGATTCCTTCCTTTTCCTACAGTTTGAGAAATTCAATGTTAGGTATAAGAATGACTATATAAAAGCATTTGGGCTTGAGGTGTAGCTCAGTGGTAGAGGGCTGGGCTAGCATGCACAAGGCCCTGGGTTTGATGTCCAGTACCACAAAACAAAAATAAAAAAAAAAGCATCTGAAGAAATGCTGTGTTATATAAATTCTTTGTCTTTTGAGGGTATACATCGGGATAAAAATTGATATCGCAGTCTTCTGAGAAAATTAACAAACTTTACAAATGTATAAGTAAAATTAGAAAGGAACGGGCATAATAAATCACTGATAACTCCTCCAACCCAACATACCAATAGGCTAATCCTAGAATGGATAGATGTTCATCCACAGAACCTTCTCATAATTTCTGAATATAAAAATATGACCCCTTGCTAGTAAATAATAGGCCTTGCTCATTTCAGCATTTAAAATTAGGATAGGAATACTTCAAACACTGAAATGCAGAAGAGTCTTAATAGAAGCTGCAGACATGTGGAAACTCTACACTATATGTGATATTACAATTATATTTAGTTCTTGTAGTATAAGACTCCACACTTTCTCTTGATAATATGCAAAGATACTTTTTGACTTTGCAAAAGCTGAGTAGGTAACTGAATTTAACCTAAAATAATTTTTCCCAGGTAGCAGTTGTATAGTGTTGACATAATTACTGGACATACCTATGAGAACCATTCCTACTATATTATTTAATCTTGCTTTTCTATTATTCAGCTCTTTTATAGCATTTTCATTTACAAAATGCCTCACAATAGTGATAGTGTTATTTCCCACTGTATCCTGATGAGGAAGGCAGTTAATCAATTGCTGTGCAGTTTGTGCAGTTGCACAGGGCTTGTAAAGATATTCTGTGGCTTTTCTGCTCTGTAGGCAGTTACCTGGCATTACTCTATGCTGAGCATACTGTATGCTCTTTGGGGCTAAAGAATGGATCTTGCTGTCTGCTGTAATATCTAGATCTAGCACAGTGTTTAGCTCAGTATGCAAAATAAATACCTGCCTTCTCCCCTCCCCCTAAAAAGGTGTGCTGGCCTCCTTTGACTTCTTCACTACAATACTTATATAATAGGGTAGTATTAATCATTCTTGAGTCACTATGACACAGCTCATTAAAATGTATTCTCCAGAGTACCAATGACACCATTGACTGTTACTACATTTACTCCTAAAACTTTTATTCATCTGTACCTTTGCCAGGTGTTTGAGTTAAAAATTGTACTTCTGTAAACAGTAGAAAATTCTTTTCTTAAGCTAATTCAAGCAGAATGAATAAAGGAAATGATCCTCACAGCTGCAGTCATTAGCATGATGTGGTGAACATCAGAAGGGAATGAAAAGACAGTTACATGTGCACAGCAGTGGGGGATCTGAGGACTTGCGGTTCTTCAGTTTTTTGGAAATTAGAGCAGGAAAGCTAAAACCCTTGAGAAGAGAGTGATTTTATTGAACTGGGTGAATGATGAGGAGGTTGGACTAGATGATGTCAAAAAGTCTTTTCAAGCTCTAAAATTCTTACTTTGCTAACTGGTTCTTCCTCTGATAAGATAGGAATTTGTGCAGTATTCACAAATCTATTTTATTTTTATGGAAAAAGGTAGTTAAACCCAAAGAGTTTAATGTTTTGGAATTCCTGAGCAACTGTAACTGTTGAATGTTTTTTTTTAAATCTTTACTTCTCCTTTGGCAACAATACCGTGAAAAATCTTTTAAATCCTGGTTAATTCTATTTAAATTAAACCAATATAATATAGATATTTATAATATTTTTATGTCAGCAAAATCAGTGTCTAGGAGTTTGCTCCTATTCCCACCACTTTACATGAACTTATCGCCTAAAGAACAGGTTGGTTTCACCAATGATGTACGGTTCATGACCTCATTTCCAGTTTCAAAGAGAGGAAGGTGAAATTGTTTCTTGTAAAAATCAGAGTTATGGTTTTAAATAGTTTCAGTGGAAAAATACATGGCTTTGATATTGAGTTTGAACCTCTAACTTAAATAAAAACAGCGCTTCTAATTATAAAATTTTGAGTAAAATGCCTCACAATAGGCAGGAAGTAAAAACCTATGAAAATCATTTTTTTTTTTTTTGGTGCAAGGGATTGAACCCTGGCCTCCTTGCACATGCTAAGCACACACTCTACACTTAGCAACATCTCTAGCCTCCTAAAACCTAGTTTTTGTTAGAACCAAATATGGAGAGAAATAGATGGCAGGAGGAAAAATCATTTACAATCAGCTTTAACTTCTAGCTAGGACTTTCCAAAACCTTTCAAGTAGAGTATACTCACTGAGAAATTAAGTTTATACTTCTTTAATTCACAACCTAAGATCTCTTTACCTTTATAACATTAGTGGATATCATTTCTCATATTCAAATGGGGTCAAGAGCCATACCCTCATTTTTCCATCTGGCAAGAAATGTTATTGGCAGTTAAAGTTAATTACTAAAACTAAAATGATGACGGACTGTTTAAGAGATTCAACTTATGCATACTGCTTGACAGAAGTTATCGGCCTTTAGAGTTGAGAACATATATCCTTGAGGCTAGTATGATGGCACCATTGGTTCGCCTTATGGGTTACATTATACTAATGAGGTTTTCTGGTAATTCAAATGTAACTTATATTTTATGAGAAACAAGATAGGCCAAATTCTACATTAAAGTAGGTCATGTTAAAGAGAAGTTTCATTTCAGTATTTCTGGAGTTATCAGAATGAAATATGATACCAAAATAATTTAGGAACCAGAGGAGAAAAATAAGTATGAGAAAAGAGAAGTAAAGTAGAGTACTTAGTGATGGACAGGA
The DNA here is from genome assembly GCA_004027185.1 of Glis glis. Taxonomy (NCBI): domain Eukaryota; kingdom Metazoa; phylum Chordata; class Mammalia; order Rodentia; family Gliridae; genus Glis; species Glis glis. Next base: position 51,472 of record PVJS01006082.1, on the reverse strand, counting down.
AATGAAAGAAAGAGAAAACAAGTGGAGAAAAGAGAATTAGAGAATGAAAATAATTGGAAACTTTATTAACATCCTCTCAGTACTCTGGCTGGATTTCTTATTTCATTTGGGTAAGTTTTCTCATAGAACTGATGTGAGCACTGTAGTACTATATGGCTGTTCTGTCTCTTGCTTACTAATTATATAAACATTTATGTTCTTGGTAGGTGACAATGTTTTGGGATCACTTTGTATTCCTGCAGAGTCTTAAAGGTGGAGGTGGTGAGGGTGGACTAGCCAAAGGTCAGTTCAACCCTCTCCTTTATTTAGTTATGTAAAATTCTGCTACCTTTCTGGTATGAATAGTATTCTCTTAAAAACAAAAATGCAACCTGATGTTGCTCTTACAGTATCTATGCTTCTTTCATTTATATAATCATTAGAAATTACACTAGAAATTATCACTAGAAATTACAGATCAAAATGAGTTTCTAATAATAAAAGTGAGTTCATGTCCATATTATGTCATCTTAAGAATGTATAACAATAGTGCACCAATAAAAGCATATTTTAAAAAAAGAATGTATAACAAGCTGGGTGTGGTGGCACACACCTGTAATCCCAGTACTTGGGAGGCTGAGATAAGAGGACCACAGGTTGGAGGTCAATCTCAGCAACTTAGTGAGACCCTGTTTCAAAAAATAAAATAAAATAAAATAAAATAAAATAAAATAAAATAAAATAAGGGCCGGGGGTGTAACTTGAAGGTAGAATGCCTCTGAGTTCAGTTTCCAGTAACTCCCCCTATTAATGCATAATAGCTACTGAGGCATCACCATATTGATAAACAGTGGAAGCATTCTTTCCAGCATGTTTTGATAATAGAGACACTAAAAGAAGTATCTCTTCACTTGCGGTTATTTTTCACATTTATTTTCTGAAATCAAAGTAGAACTAGGAAGTGAGGGAAATAACAGATCCATGGCCACTGCAGTTGCTGAAGTGTACTCACCTGGTGTCTCTGGTTTCAGTAGAATATGTTAGAATCTCCCAAGAGTATCTCTTGATTCATATAACACTACTTAAGGTGGGAGAGTTGTTTGAATGCTAGGAGTACTGTCACTTAGTATTAATATTAGAGGATGTTTTCTCTCCCTGCATTGTTATTGTGGATTTGCTACTATGGCTTTAATAATAGCTATGTGTCTGTTCAGATACTCAGTGAAGATCTGCTTACTTCCGGTCTGTTTTAAACAAGTTTCATCAGCAATAAAAAGAAACAATTTATTGTTAATCTCAACAATAAATTGATCTCAAATCTACTAGGCAGAACAACAAAACACAAAGAGTACAATTAATTTATGTGAAATTCCAGAGCAGACAAAACTAACCTGTGGTTATAGAAATCAGATCAGTGGTTGCTTTTGGAAGTTGGGATGGTGGGGGGGCAGTGGATATTGACTGGGAAGGAGGGGTACATGGGAACTTTCTAGGGTGAGAGAGATGTTTTGTGTCTCCATATTAGTGAAAACTGATTGAATGGTATATTAAGATCTGAGCATTTCACTCTATGTAAATCTTAATAAAAATGTTGCTGGGAGTGGTGGCATATGCTTGTAATCCTAGTACTTGGGAGGCTGAGACAGGAGGATCACAGGTTTGAAGCCAGCCTCAGCAATTTAGCGAGACCCTGTTTCAAAATAAAAATAAAATAGGGCTAGGGGTGTAGCTCAGAGGTAGGATGCCCCTGGATTCAATTCCCAAAAAAAACCCAAGTCATAACAATCAAACACAATATTCTTGCAGAAGCATCAGAGGTTGTTTCAAACTTCTCTCTTCAAACTGTCTCATAAAAAGCAACATTCCCTGGAGTAGAATCCAGGACCAACACTCTACAGAGGACATGGATTTTATGCCAAGGACTATGGGTGGAGCAGAATACAGAAAGGAGACTGATTTGCTTAAAACTTTTGAGTGGGAATGAGACAAGATTTTACCTTATACTGCTTGTACATAATCAACTGTATGCAGGATTTCACATTTTTCTTTATATGATTTATTATTATTATTATTATTATTATTATTATAATTGGTACTGGGGATTGAACCCAGGGGCATTCTACCTCCGAGCTACACCCCCAGCCCTATTTCTATTTTTTGTTTTTCTGAAACAGGGTCTTGCTAGGTTGCTGAGAGTCTTGCTATGTTGCTGATGCTGGCCTCAAACCTGCAATCCTCCTGTCTCAATCTCCCAAGTATCAGGATTACAGGTGTGTGCCACCATGTCCAGCTGATTGGTGCCTAATTTATAATGACTACCTCACTACTTCATTTTTTATTTTTTTATTTTTATTTTTGTGGTACCGGGGATTGAACCCAGGGGCGTTCTAGCTCCGCACTACACCTCCGGCCCTATTTTTTATACTTTATTTTGAAACTGGGTCTCACGAAGTTGCGGAGGGCCTCACTAAGTAGAGAGAGAGAGAGAGAGAGAGAGAGAGAGCGCTGAGGCTGGCTGCAAACCCGGATCCTCCGGTCTCCGCCTCCCAAAGTACTGGGATTACAAGCGTGCGCCACCACGCCCGGCTCACTACTTCAAATGTTGTTCATCAGCTTTAAAGAAGCTACCTTCGGAGTCAAATATCCAATGAATGCCTTCTTACAGAAATCACATTATACTATCTGATAATTCTAAATGTACATAAGTGAGAAAATTATATTAGTTCTAAGAAAAAAATAGTAATATCCTGAATGGAATCTATCCATGAATGATGACAATTATTTACCTCCAAGATTAAAACTGCAGTTATGAGCCAAACAATTATTTCTCCAATTTATTTCTTTTTGTAATTTCAGTTCCAAACTACCAAAGGTCAATGCTGTCCCAAGTTCACAAATGTCATCCAAAGACATCTAAAATATATCATTTTACTATTCATTATAATTTCCACCTGAGATTAGATGAAAAAGCAAACACTTTCCCCTGCACAATGCCTGGCCTATGAGAGGAACACAGTATTTGTTGAATCAATAAGTGAATAGTCTAATTTTCCATGAATTGCCATTTCTTACTTTGCATAGTGGCTTCTGACCCCACATTAAAAAATCAGATTGATTAAAAAGTAAAAGTGTAGGGATGTACTTACTTAATTAAAAAAAAGAAAAAGCTCTGAAACCCCTATGCCATTCATTATTATTGCTATTGCAATTGTTAACATAAAACTGCATAAATATAAATTGACACAATTATAAAAAACAATAAATTGATACCAGATAATATGGATTCTCAGCTATAAAATTTTCCTTTTGAAAATTCAATGACACTAAAGGACATTATTTGCCTCTCTAGAGTGAACAATAAAAACTTATGGATGGCCATGAAATGTTTCAGACAAACATTTCAGAGAGTGAGAGGTTTAAAGGTCCAAGACTATCAAAAGAAAACAGACTTCCAGTGCTAGAAGATATGAAAAATATAGTTCAAATGTGAAAGAGGAGCCGGGCATGGTGGCGCATGTTTGTAATCCCAGTACTTTGGGAGGCTGAGACAGGAGGATCGAAGGTTCACGGCCAGCCTCAGCTACTTAGTGAGGCCCTCTGCAACTTAGTGAGACCCTTTTTCAAAATAAAAGAATAAAATTAGGCTGGGGGTGTAGAATGTCCCTGGGTTCCATCCCCAGTACCACACACACACACCAAAAAAAAAAGTAAAAGAGGAAAAGTTGAGTATCAAGATAATGTTATGTAAGGTCCTCTTTATGACAGTCACTGGAGCCTGCATTATAATGGTTCCTTACTACCTTGAAACCAAGGAGTAAAGTGTGCATCCACTTTCAAAAGCTATTTTTTTTCCAGAATTAAATGACCCCCAAACATAATCTTGTAATAATGTTTTTAACTTTAGAATAAACAGGTGAGAAAACTCTTCTGGCTGACAGATGAAAACAGAAATATTCTAAATGAAGCCCACATATTCCCACTGATTTTAAAGCAAAGTAGTAGGGAAGCAGATATTGGGTAGTGGAAGAATCACTTAATAAGGTCTAATACAAGTTCTAAATTGGACAGTTAAATGATGTTTTGAACAAGTCACATAACATCTTTAAGATTTTTCCTATCCATTATAAATGAAGATGAAGGATGTATCAGGAAAAAAAAATTGGAGTTGATGGTATATTTAGACAAGAAAATCTCAGGCTGTCAAGTCACTGTGGATACATACAACAATACTAGGAAATAGTGAATGTTATTCTTTTAGCTCTGGGGAAACTGGTCCCCAAATCATGTCAACTGCCTAATGATCATCTTCTTGGAAACAAAGTAGTTATGATTTCCTCCAGGAATAAATGATACTTTGATATTTCCCAGTCTGTGTATTGCTTATTCATTTTCTTAATGGTCTCTTTTGATGTATAGACCATTTTAATTTTTATGGAGTCTGATGTATAATTTTTTCTTTTATAGTTAGTGCTTTTTGTTTTCTGTCCCAGAAATTTTGCCTATGTTTTTTCATGTTTGACTGAAAGAGACTAGCCCCAAGTCCCAAGCCACTGCTATTACCTGAGAGTTCCTGTGGTTAAAAAAAAAGGCTCCCTTCTAATTTTGCACAATTTTTTTATACTTTCTGAGGAATCATCATTTTTTTTTTTGGTGGGGATGGGGACTGGGGACTGAACCCAGGAGCATTCTACCTCTGAGTCACACCCCCAGCCCTATTTTATTTTGAAACAGGGTCTCACTAAGTTGCGGAGGGCCTCACTAAGTTGCTGAGGCTGGCCGTGAACCTGAGATCCTCCTGTCTCAGTCTCCCAAGTACTAGGATTATAGGTGTGCACCACCGCACCCGGCTGAATCATCCATTTTTATGGGTTGGGAAAAATTCATAATGATGTTAATTAATATTTACCGAATGCTTATTATGTGACAGGCTTTTCCTAACAGCTTCATGTATTTCAAGACATTTAATTTTCTTTAAGAGCGGGTAGGGTTATGGGTCAGTGGTAGAGTGCTTGCCTAGTGCTAAGTATGTTTTCCAGGACTACACACACAAAATATTTTTTTTTCTTTAAGAGTATTTGGTTGGCCATAGGTTTTGAGAGGGTATGGAACCTTATGTTTTGCTATGGATATACTCCCTGGACCTAGAAGATTTTCCAGCACATAGCAGGTGATCAGTAAGTATAAACTGAATACCGAATGAATAATTTTTCAAACAACATTATAAAGTTATGTAAATTGCCCCAAATCACACAGGTGATAGAATTCAGACTTGAGCCCAGAACTGCCTGACAAGAAAGTCTCTGCTATTTACTATTCTGTACTAGGCCACAGAGGGCCCTCTCATAGCAAAAGGCAAATGTGTAACATCTATTACGCTTTTCCTTGATAATCCTAGGCATACTGATCTTTTTAGAAGTATATAATAATTTATAAATATATGGTGATTTGTACAGATTAGACCAATCAGCACATGAAACTAATTTTAGGGACGTAAATATGTCAGAATAACTCAATCTGCAAGTAAAAATTCAGAATTCAGTGATGCTATGAAAACATGGTTAACTGGGAATGCCAGAGAGCAAGGTCATTTATTCAATGGAATTTCCTACTTAGAGATTTAATCTCAATGCTATTCATCCTTCTGAAGTTGAAACATTTCTAATATATATTATTTTCATTTTATGCACTATATAAATACAACATAAGGAACTTGATTGAATTTTGTGTCAATGAGAATAATGAAGTGCTTTTGAGTCTTCATTGTTGACTATAATCATCACATGATGATGGAAATGAAGATGATGTGGGTTCTTGGGTTTTTGATTTGAGAATAGTCTGGAACATTCCTTCCAAACAGGTCTTTGTGGTACTGGGGATTGAGCCCCGGGGGATTCTACCTCTGAGCTACACCCCCAGCCCTATTTTTATTTTTATTGAAACAGGGTCTCATTAGGCCGATGAGAGTCTCACTACTTGCTGAGGCTGTCCTCGAACCTGCGATCCTCCTGTTTCAGCTCCCCAAGTACTAGGATTACAGGCGTGCACCACCACGCCCTGCTCCAAACAGGTCTTTGAAAAAGCCTGCTTCTTAGCCGGGTGTGGGGGCGCATGCTTGTAATCCCAGTACTTGGGAGGCTGAGACAGGAGGATCAGGGTTCACGGCCAGCCTCAGCTACTTAGTGAGGCCCTTCCCAACTTAGTGAGACCCTGTTTCAAAATAAGGAATAAAAAATAGCGCTGGGGGTAGCTCGGAGGTAAAATGCCCCTGGGTTCAATCCCTAGTACCGCAAAAAAAAAAAAAAAAAAAAAGAAAAAGAAAAAGAAAAAGCTTGCTTCCAACTTATTCTATGGTCATACTTTATTTCTTGCACACAAGAGTTTAGGCAAAAGATTCACTAGTTGGTGTGTGTTTGGTGCTGGGGTTTGCACCCAGGGCCTCGAGCATCCCAGGCAATGGCTCTTTTCCCAAGCTACATCCCTAGCCCCACTAGTTCATTTTTAATTTACTGAACTTACTTTGCAAATGAAGTAATTAAATTTTCTAAATAATAAGACTTTCTGAGGTCTACCCTGCAATTCAGGTGTAGTGACAAGACTTGTGATCACAGGGCAGGAAGGGATCAGGTTCTGAAAGCTTGTGAAAGAGGGAAGCTCAGGAAGGGAGATTAAAGCGCACAGGCTCAAAGACTCAAGAGGTGAGGCAGAGGCTGATGTGTAGACAGGCAGAATCCAGGAGAGTGATCTGAGTGCAGACATGAGCAATGCCAGAGTTGCTGTGCCTTCAATCAGGGCTCACTACACTGAGGGTACACTGTGTAGAAGTGAACCTAAAGATGAGATAGAAATAAGAAAATACCTAGAATGCATTTTTTTGTGATAATGGGGATTGAACCCAGGGACATTCTACCTCTGAGCCACACACCCAGCCCTATTTTATATTTTGAAACAGGGTCTCACTAAATTGCTGAGGCTGGCTGTGAACCTGCTATCCTCCTGTCTCAGCCTCCTAAGTACTGGGATTATAGGCATGCACCACCACGCCCAGCTAGGACAAAGTAATCTTTTGTACCCATAACTAATTAAATGTATCTACAAATGGTCTTGATCTCTAGTGAAAATGATTACAACTGCTGATTTACTGACACAGCCAGGGTAGAATGAGACTTATACCATTTGGCTAAGTCATTGGTGAGATAGTCATATTTGAGAACACTGATGGAGTTTTGCAAATTCAAGCATGAAGAGAAAAGGAATCTTTGTATATATTGTACGTAGAGTAAATGAAATAAAATTAAAGTGAGCATGAATACGAAAGCTGGGGCCGAGAGGGCAGTAAGTAATATGTATGCTACTACTCCTTGCCTTCCTCATCTGCTCCCCAACTCAACCTGCCACCTACATAGAAGTCACAGCAGTCTTTTATTTAAAAAAAATTTTTTTTTTTTTTGCGGCACTGGGGATTGAATCCAAGGGCATTCTACCTCTGGGCTACACCCCCAGCCCTAATTTTTTTTTATTCTTTATTTTGAAATAGGGTCACACTAAGTTGCAGAGGCCTCACTAAGTAGCTGAGGCTGGCCGCAAACCTGCATCCTCCAGTCTCAGCCTCCCAAGTGCTGGGATTACAAGCGTGCGCCACCACGCCAGCTACAGCAGTCTTTTATGATGAGCCTGGATGGGGCTCCATAACCATTTCCAGACCAGGCGGTCATTATCACTTGAACACAGGAGGCACATGACATGAAACAGCCATGTTATTCTCACTGGGGAGGACAAAATTGTTTGAAATAGTATCATTGTATTTCTTTAAATCTGCATCAATGAAATATATTTTGAGCACTATGACCAAATGTAGATAACTAATCATATTTAAAGGACAAACTGCTAAAGAAGAAAATACAGCTTTTTATAGTAGATAGCACCAAACATACTTCTCATATATACTAACACATTGCCTGGCACATGGCACATAAATGAAATATATGTTAAATAAAAAACATGATGATTTTATTAGGCTCCAAAAGCTGTTTTGAATCAAGCAACTTTGGACATGACACACTTAAAGTTAATGGCAGTGAAATATTTGTCTTTGTACCTCTGGTCCCTAGTACAGGGCCTGGCACAAAGTAGCCACTTGATGTCCATTGAATGAATACAAGAACAACATCAGTTATTAAGCAAAGGAAAAACATCTCCTAAGTAAAATTTAGGATGCAGGAAACAAAAAAGATTACACACTAAACTGTACCTTAATTTGTGAGTTGACTTTGAAACAAATGACATAGTATTTCTTATAAGATTTATATACGATCACTTTCATTTTCACTTGTCGCCATTTAGACTGTCAAGTACTGTGATTTCAAAGGCAGAATGGGAAGAAGAGGAATAGTGGTGATTAAATGAAGAGGAGTGATTTAAGCAATCAGTGTAGTGCTAGGTGTAGAGGGGAATGCAAAGAAGAAAGACATGCTCTGAATTTTTAAGTTTAAATACATGTTATGGAGACAGAATTTTCATATGGGAAACTAAAATTTAAAGTATATTCAATCAAGATTTAGGATGCATGTCTAAAAAATATTTTGGAACTGGAAGAAATGCCTATTTAAAGCTTTTGTGTACAGAGTCAAAAGATAAGTCTTGCTGACTATATATATCATGGTCAACTAGTTTTTGTGTTAGTTCCAAGAGATCTGTACACACACACACACACACACACACACACACACACACAAACACACACACACACACACACAAGATGGAGGGTAACAAATTAGAGAGCACACTGAAAACACTGTATGCAGTCATAACCAAATACAAAAGGTGCCAAGGATGGTTAATAAAGGTCCAGGTGAAGCCAGGCATGGTCGCTCATGCCTGTAATCCCAGTACTTGGGAGGCTGAGGCAGGAGGATAGCAGGTTCGAGGACAGCTTCAGCAATTTAGTGAGATCCTGTTTCAAAATAAAAAATAAAAAAAGGGCTGAGGGTGTAGCTCAGGGTAGAATGTCCCTGGGTTCAATCCCCAGTATGAAAGGCAGAAAGAAAAAAAAAAGGTCATGTGAAACAAAAAACTAGAGAAAAATGGGAAAAGACCTAGAAGGAAGTCGAAGATAACTTTAAGAGAAGTTTCATGAGCCGGGCGTGGTGGCGCATGCTTGTAATCCCAGTACGTGGGAGGCTGAGACCAGAGGATCCGAGTTCGCGGCCAGCCTCAGCTACTTAGTGAGGCCCTCCGCAACTTAGTGAGACCCTGTTTCAAAATAAAGAATAAAAAAATAGGGCTGGGGGTGCAGCTCGGAGGTAGAATGCCCCTGGGTTCATTCCCCAGTTCCGAAAAAAAAAAAAAGAAGTTTCATGGACTCCAGGAATAACACAGATTGACAGGGTTCTTAGAGATTGTCTACTCTAACCTAATCCCCTCAACTGATAAGCAAGTCAGGGTCCACAAAGGTTTGATGACTCATCCCAGGGCCAGCCAGAAGGCACAGATCTGGGCCTCCTGAAGGCCCAGTTTCAAAGTTAACTCACTGTTCCGACACAGTGTCCTCCTCACCTCTCTAGCACACTGTTGCACACCATGAGGTGAAAGGAAAGACTGAATTGGCTTTTTAAATCCCATGGATGCCTGACATCATGGTCCAAATAATACACACCTAAATTTTTTGCCTTTATAGCATAAACATAGTAATTTATAGCATAAACATAGTAATTTAGCATTCATACTCATTTTATTTTATAGTTACCAGGTAACAAATTTACTAATACTAATTTGACATTTAGAATTGAGTTATTAAAAATCTACTTTAAGAATTAAGTTCTGTGTTTACCAAAGATTGATTAAATTTTGTCCATAGAAAACATAAAACATTTCCATTAAATAACATGCTGATTTTATGTAATATATCCCAAGTCAGATGCAAATCACCTTAGTGGAAGGACCTGAATGAATTACAGCTAGTTTGGTGTGTTCCCCCCCCCTTTTTTTTGAGATGGGGTCTCTCACTATGTTACCCAGGCTGGTCTCTAACTTGAGGGTTCAAGTGATCTGCCTGTCTCAGTGACCCTGCCTCCCAAGTGGCTAGGACAACAGGTGCATGCCATCAGACCTGGCTAATAATGACTTGGTATATCTTTAAATGTAGTATTTGAATCTTTCTAAAAAAGGAATCAAATAATAAATGGTGACTAACAAATTGAATCACAAATAGATACCTAATGATCCAAAGACTCCCTTAAATAGGAGTAAAGTTTAGTAGCAATTGGAGGACAGTAATACAAACTAACTTTAGTTATTATGAATTCCACAGGCATTCTTCATTTTAAATAAATTTAATATTACAAAATGACAAAGTAGATAAATAATTATGAGGGGAGCACTGAAAAAGCAACTGCTGCATATGTTTCTGAACCAGTAGCACCACAACCCCTGCTCTAAGTTTTTCAATTCAAGGATTCCCCACCCCCTACCAAAAAATTTCTTGTTTTTAAGTGAAAATAAAAGGAAGAATGAGATTCAATATTAAAGAATTTTCTTTGAAGTAAAAGTCAGCAGATCATTAAAGAAAAATTTGAGTGCTACACAAATTATGGAAATATAAAAAATGGCTCTAAATAAATAGCATTTACCTGAAAAACTCAAAAGATGGCATTGATACTATGAATTGAAAACAAATGAATTCAGTTATCATTGAAGAGTCATGATTAAGGAGTCATGATCAACTAGTTTTTGTGCTAGTTCCGAGATAATTTAGGTAAAAAAAAGAGACTTTTTTTTCCTATGGCAAGATCATAAGCAGTATACTCATAATTATAGCATTTTGGGTTATTCAGATGTATATTGCTTCCAGGGTTTAAAGCTACTAATTTCTTTGAAAATTTTTAGTAACAGAAAGTTTTTTGAAATACAATCTTTTGGAAAATAAGCTTTAGCTGGGCGTGGTGATGTATGCCTGTAATCCCAGTATTTGAGAGGCTGAGACAGGAGGATTGCAGGTTTGAGAACAGCTTTAGCAATGTGGTGAGATTCTCAGCAACCTAGTAAGACCCTGCTTCAAAACAAAAATAAAAAAAAGGGCAGGGGGAATAGCTTGGAGGTAGAATGCCCATGGGTTCAATCCCCAACACACACACACACACACACACACACACACACAGTTTTAAATAATGTGTTTTTTGGGGGTTGAGTTTTTTTCTTACCGCCAATGATTTTTAAAATATTACTTGAAACAGCTCATTTACAAAAATACATTTTTATTTTATGCCTATTTCATTTCAAGTTATGTTTCCTATAAAACTGTTTAATACTGAATTAAGCAAAGATTTTTCGAATCATTTAGTGAACACTGATATTGTCAAATTCTAGAAAAATGTCAATCTATTACATAATATGTTATGGGAAAACAAATCTAGTCTGTACATAGGAAAAAGCCATGGAAATTCTAGTAGTTAAGCCTAATTGCTTTGATAACTCTAACTTCAAACTTTAATTAAACAAATAAGTAAGCACAAAGTGTTCATCTGGAGTCCCCTACGTCTCAGGAGAATAAAGGCTTACCTTTCCCTGTGAATCAGTAGAAAGCTTCCAGGATAAAATATCCTTCACTCAGAGTCACAAAGATTATAAGGATTGTTTATCTTAGTAGAAGCACAACTGCTGTGTTATTGTAATTTTTTTTACATGTGAGAATTATAACAATGCAATAGATAATATAAATGATATACTTAGAGAGTAAAATGACAATAACCAAAAATCTATTATTGAGTCAAGAAGGGTTAAGAAACCATTTTGCATATTTAAAAAAAGGTTGAGAAGAAAATATGATGGTAGTTGCCTGAGCTAGGGGAGGGGCAAATGGGGAATTTAATGGATATAGGGTTTCAGTTTTGCAAGACAAAAGAAAATCTAGAGATTGGTTTACAAGGTGAATATACTTCATAATACTGAACATTTAGAAATGATTAAGATGGTAAGTTTTATGTTATGTATTTTTGCCACAATTTAAAAAATTTAACAGCACCAGAATCGAGGCACTCAAAAATTGATTGAGGATATTTTCTATCTCTAATAAATCATAGGTTTATATCTTTAAAAAAGTTGAGAAAAGTCATCATTTGAGACGTAGAGGGTCAATTTGTGAGAGATCGGAAGAGCAATCACTTGACTCAGGCTGGAGAGATTTCAAGAAGCTAGCCAATATGATAGTATAAAGTCTTGGATTAAACACTTGGACTTATGACTTTAGTATCTCTGCTTAAATATCATACGCTAATATTGTAACCAAAAACCCATCAACCATGGTGTCATGGCTGACAGTATTAAAACTTAGACAATTCCAACTGGAAGAATGACATAGAAGTCCAAGTCCATGAAAAAGAATGGCTTCTAGATCCTTTATGTAAAAATGGGCAACATGATTAAAAATGCCAATTTCTTTTCTTTTTTTTTTGGTACTGGGGATTAAACCCAGGGGCATTCTACCTCTGAGCTCCACCCCCAGCCCTATTTTTTATTCTTTATTTTGAAACAGGATCTCACTAAGTTGCGAAGGGCCTCACTAAGTAGCTGAGGCTGGTCGCGAACCTGTGGATGATCCCCCTGTCTCAGCCTCCCAAGTACTGGGATTACAAGCATGTGCCACCACGCCGGGCCTAAAAATGTCAATTTCTGAACACCATTTTGGACTAACCCAATCAGAATCTCTGGGGATTGGGACCAAAACCCACATTTTTAATATGCCATGTATTAAAAATGCACATATCTGAATATCACTGGACTAAATTTTAATGGGAGAAATTGCTGTCATTTTAATGGTTAATGACATCTGATGGCTAGAACTCAGTAGAAGGAAATGTTTAATGCATAAAGGTATTTATTTATTTATTGATTGATTGATTGATACTGGGGATTGAACCCAGGGGTATTCTACCTCCGGGCTACCTCCCCACCTCTGTTTTATTTTGAAATAGGGTCTCACTAAGTTGGGGAGGGTTGCTGAGGCTGGTCTTGAATCTGCAATCCTTCTGTCTCAGCCTCCCAAGCATTGGGATTACAGGTGTGCACCACCATGCCTGCTTTAAGGGCATTCTTAAAGACATCATCATGGCCATGATTCTTCTAGTTTCTCAGAGGCATAGCAGAGGATTCTGTGCAGTTTTAAAGGAGGAACTATCCAATTAAAACAATCTCTTTAGCCGGGTGTGAGGGCACACGCTTGTAATCTCAGTACTTGGGAGGCTGAGACAGGAGGATCACAGGTTCACAGCCAGCAACTCAGTGAGGCCATCTGCAACTTAGCAAGACCCTGCTTCAAAAAAAGAAAAAAATAGGGCTGGAGGTGTAGCTCAGAGGTAGAATGCCCCTAGGTTTAATCCTCAGTACCACAAAACCCTTTGAAGTATTAGAAGAGACACTTTCCTAGGTAAGTCACATGGTTGTTTGGGCTGCAAATGCCAGCTATCTAGCGAAACTTGAAATTTTAGAGCTACAATGAGAACTTTAATAGTTTTAAAGCATAGATGACAAATAGCAAATATTTGGCATCAATACTGTTCTCTCTCTTTCTGTAAATGCAGACTTAAAATCTCAACATAGTACTTTAGGACAGCCAATCAACTGTAGTAACAAGGCGAAACCAATTCTCCATTTCTTCTTTAGGGGTAAGGCAGTGGGCACAGGATTGGGCTTTCTTTCTAATTTTTTTTTTTTTGTGGTACCGGGGATGGAACGCAGGGGCGTTCTACCTCTGCGCTATGCCCCCGGCCCTATTTTTTTTTTTATACTTTAGTTTGAAACCGGGTCTCACAAAGTTGCGGAGGGCCTCACTAAGGAGAGACAGAGAGCGAGAGAGAGAGAGAGAGAGCTGAGGCTGGCCGCGAACCCGGATCCTCTGGTCTCCGCCTCCCAAAATACTGGGATTACAAGCGTGCGCCACCAAGCCCGGCTTTCTTTCTAATTTATATGAAAATTATACAAATAAGGGGTATGCATGTATATTTGTATTGAGGAGTAAAGTTTGTTTAGCATTAATTATATGTCTACTTGAAATGTGAAAATGTTATAGTATCACAAGAAGAGGCCCCCTGCAACTTTGTGAGACCCTGTTTCAAAATAAAGAATAAAAAATTAGGGCTGGGGGTGTAGCTTGGAGGTAGAATGCCCCTGGGTTCAATCCTCAGTTCCGCCAAAAAAAAAAAAAAAAAAGAAAGCACAGATGACTGGAAGAATGGACAAGAAAACAGTGGACATTGCCATGGAAAACTGAGTTCCCCATACTGGATCAGACTGCATTCTGGATCTCTATATTACAGCTACCCTTTTGTCCCTGACAAAGCTTTGAAACTCTCCGAGAGAATCACATATATTATTTTCAGCAATAATTAACTTGCGGAAACTCAGTAAACTGTTGTTTCTTTCCATTTTAATTAGTGCAAGAAAAAATGAACATTTTTTTTTTTTTGCGGTACCAGGGATTGAATGCAGGGGCGTTCTACCTCCGCGCTACGCCCCCGGCCCTATTTTTTTATACTTTATTTTGAAACCAGGTCTCATGAAGTTGCGGAGGGCCTCACTAAGTAGAGAGAGCGAGAGAGAGTGAGAGCGAGAGAGAGTGAGAGAGAGCGAGAGAGAGAGAGAGAGAGCGAGAGAGCTGAGGCTGGCCGCGAACCTGGATCCTCCGGTCTCCGCCTCCCAAAGTACTGGGATTACAAGCGTGCACCACCATGCCCGGTGCTGAACATTTTTAATACTATAGGCTCTTTAACCTTTCAACAGAAATTAATCTGAATTTTATAAAGAAAAATTAGGTTTGATAATATCCTATAATTTGGTTTTGCAATTTACCCTTCTGCCACTATGTCTTTCCAAACAAACCTACAAGTAGGAACTTTTGAAATATCAAATAAATACTAAATTTCTTCTTTCACATAATACTTTCTGAATAAAAAAGATTAAAAGTGAAAAAATTCTTTGAAAAATAAGAATTTTATAGGGCAAATTTTGCGAAAATTATTTTAAATAATTCATTTTATTAGTAAAGCTTATGAACTTTTGAAAACTAGTTCTTATGCTGTTTTTCAGTAACAAGGGGTGGGAGGAAAGGATAAGTAGTTTTTTTTCGTAATGTTTTCAGAATACTACTAGAAAATTTGAAATTATATTTCTTTATCTGATCTAGCAAATTAACAGAGCTGGATGCAAAATTCCAAGTATTATTCCTAATAAATTCTGAGTCTCTCAGAGTTGAAAAGTATCTTTGAGACAGTGATAATGCTTTTGTGATTTATTAATTCCCTTATGCATCCTGCATTAACTGCATGTCTAGTCTTTGTCTTAAATAGTTCCAGAAACATGGAAGTATCACTATTCTTGAAGTTCCACTCATGCTGAGCTGAAATCTACCATAAATTTATATTTTCTGATGCCAGCTCATTAAAATTCTAACACTTTAATTTTTAAATCTACATTTACAGTAAAGCTACAATACAAACAGGATAATTTCTTTTTTAAAAAAGTTATACTAGCCAGGCGTGGTGGCGCACGCTTGTAATCCCAGTACTTGGGAGGCTGAGACAGGAGGATCCGGGTTCGGGGCTAGCCTCAGCTACTTAGTGAGGCCCTCCACAACTTAGTGAAACTCTGTTTCAAAATAAAGAATAAAAAATAGGGCTGGGGGTGTAGCTCAGAGGTAGAATGCCCCTGGGTTCAATCCCCAGTACTGCAAAAAAAAAAAAAAAGTTATACTGCCTATAATGATTCTTTTGAGTTTATGACTATCTCTGTATGTCAGTGGTTAATCTTTTTCACAATTAGGGACTCATTGAAGGGTAGTAGCTGGAAAGAGAAGTCAATGAACTTGCAGAACTGCCAAATGTCTATGTATAAATTTAATATTTCCAATAGGATGTAATCCATTAGAATAACAGCTATTAAGAGGCTTAAGTACAGTGCTAAATATTAATCATATGAATTTATATATAAAACATAATTTTATTAATTTTGATCAACACATTGTATTACAGAATGTCTACAAGATTGGCAAGCATAGAATAAATTATTTTTAAGTGTTAGTTATGTTTTCAAATAATACGCTCAAGGAGTGCTCAGGGAAAATATCTCTAAATTTAAAGCAATAGGTCCAATTGTTAACCTAAAAAAGTACCAGAAATACACTATGGTATATAGTTCCTCTATCCTGCACATACAGAGAGGTTATCAGAAGACCGTGAACATACTATATGCTTTTAAAAGAAAGTAGTATATTTCTCATCACTTATATATCTCAATAGATCATTATCATTTCAAGTTTTAAGTCTTCAGATTGTTTACTTAGCCTATTACAGTAATTATGAATAATTTTAGCTACATGATAAATGTCACAAAATGTAAAATTAAGGGACTAAAGTAATTTCAAGGTCTCTTTGAGCTCTAATAGTTAATATTCACTAAACTTGTGTTAATAATTCTTAAGTATTCACTTTCCCTTACTAAGATTTATATACCAGAATTACTTAATAAATTTTAAGTAGGGTTGTCTCCATACATTTGAAAGATAAATTTTTCATGTCTCCATAATTAATTTCTACCAGATTTATCTCAAGATAGCTGTTGAAAAGTGAGAGGGAATTAGGTTGTTATATGTAATGAAAGGATAAAAAAGGAAGACAATTTTTTTTTTACCAAAACCCTAGTCAATTTATAAAGTTGCATGTTTTAAGTTTTGTAATCTTCTCAAGGCAGAATAAGTAGCACTGTTTTCTTTCTACCAAGGTACTACAGTTGTTCAGTTGTTTTAACTAAATTTTCCTCTATCTCCCTCCCCCGCCAGGGTCCTGGGGATCCAGCTGAGGCAGGGATTCTACCTCTGAGCCACACCCCCAGGTCTATTTTAACTTTGTTTTTTTTTTTTTTTTTTTGGTGGTACCGGGGATTGAACCCAGGGGCGTTCTACCTCCGCGCTACACCCCCGGCCCTATTTTTTATACTTTATTTTGAAACTGGGTCTCACAAAGTTGCGGAGGGTCTCACTTAGTAGAGAGAGAGAGAGAGACAGAGAGACAAGAGAGACAGAGAGACAGAGAGACAGAGAGTGAGCTGAGGCTGGCTGTGAACCCGGATCCTCCGGTCTCCGCCTCCCAAAGTACTGGGATTACAAGTGTGCGCCACCACACCTGGCCTATTTTAACTTTGAAACAGGGTCTCACTAAATTGCTGAGGCTGGCCTTGAATCTGTGCGCCTCCTGTCTCAGCCTCCAGGCATGTGCCCTGCTTCCCTACTATCTTTTGTAGTTCAGGTAAAATCTTACCAGCCTAGATCAGTGATCCTCAAAGCATGGTCCCAGATAGCAGCAGTCACTCTCAAGGGGATGTGTTAGAAACACTAACTCTTGGTCCTTTCCCAACCCCACCAGTGGTTACTGAACAGAAACTGTGGATTTGAAAACCATTGCCTAGAGTAATGGAGAAAAAATATGTATGAAGCAGTTATCCCAGTTTATCCTGCTGGAGTTAAGGGAAAGAAGAATAAACGTGATAACTGAATATGAAAGGAATGGAACGATGTGCATATGGCAGAAAGGGTTGTGAGAAATCAGTAAGATGGCAGGAAAAAGTTGTGAGAAATAAAACTCTCAATAATATTGATAAATTTATTTCCAGGCTAATTTAACATAGCCAGTTGTTTCAGAACATGAAAATGAAATTGTAGACCCACAGTGAACAGTAATCTCTTCTCTGCCCTTAGGGATAGAATTGGGATGATCCCTCTGCAGTCTCGTCATTGGACCCCTTTTAAAATGACTGACATTTATGTAAAGGAGTTGATCAGGATTAGAGGTTCAATCTGTAAGCTATACTGAACATCAAATAAGTTATATATATTAGCAGCAATGTTAAATAACTGAATAAATCCTCATATAAGTAAATCTCTTGGTGAAGCTCCTCTCATATACAAGGGGTAGTTTTGAATAATATAAATCCCAGTCATCTGAGGCAAATTTATTTAGAGTGGCAGTGGGAGATGGGTAGATTATGCTTTATTAGAGTTGGGGGGAATCAGTTTCAGAGTAAGGCTTAAAGGCAGCCTGGTGTAACTCAAAGTCTTTGACTCTGGTGTCTATGTGGATTCAAATATACTAGTTTGGAAATATTGAACTAGTTTCTAAGCCTATGGAAAACTACATGAAAATGGGGATGATAATAGAGTTATGAGGAGTGGAAATAGTTAATATAAGGGACTCTGCAATGCCTATTCAATACTGAGTAATAGTTATTAGTACTAATAAATACTAATGGGCTCTTTCATTTATTACCATCTCTTTAAAAATAGTCATGACGCAACTTTTCTAGAGGCTAAGTTCATTTCTGAAATCACCTGTCAATTATGCTAGTCAAAAATATTTTCAAAAGATCAACTGTGTATTGAAAAGTTGGAGTAACTGACCTTTCAGTCCCTACCATCCCAAGGGAAATCTGTTTTCTACTCATCCTAAACTGTTATATAGAAATATGGCAGAACTGTTATTAGTTGAGTGAAGTAGGAGCACTTTGTTCTTACAGAAATATAGATACTAGCTCATAGGGCAATTTGTAAATTTTCAAAGAGCATCTCTGGTCTGTCTGTATTGTGTGCCAATTGTTATCCAAAAAAGAAATAGGATAAAGTGGAGTCATGGTGATTGTGAGAGAAATTAACCCACTTTCCAACAGGGTGCAGTGTATGGAAGGGAAAAAAGGAAGATTGCTACTGATGGAAGCTTAGATTTCTATTTTTACACCTGATTATAGCATGGTATACCCTTTTCTGAGTATTTGCTAAGCAGCAATGGATTCTGTCCTGCAGGAATTCTAGATTGTCAAACAATTTGGTATAAATCACAATACTAGTTTGAAGAACCTGGAAATAAAATGCAGTAATTTCTGAAGTAAATTAGCAAATAATAAGGAATGTTTGCATCTAGGTGTCTGAATATACTCTTGTCCTTACACCTAAAGCATTATCTCATGGTTCTGTAGTTCCAACTTGCTAGGCAGTTTTTGTACTTAGCTATGATCTTTTGGAAATTTAGGTTGGGATGATAGGAAGCTGAGGAAAATTTCTATAAAATGACAAGGGCAGAAGAACTGCCAAACTATTCTCTCATATTCCATTTAGATTCCGAACAACATGGAAAGAGAAGCTATTGAGAACCTAAAATGTATCTGCTATTTTGAGGAGTGGGAGGAGAAAACAGAAAAAAAATTTTCTACAACAGCCAGTTCATTCTATAGAATTTGTTGAAAACAGACCAGCCAAATTGCTATTTGTCAACCCCGCCAGGCCAAAGATTGTTTATTATATGGGATGTTTCAGTTAATGGAATTTTATGTGCCCAGATATTTTTTAAATGATCAAAATACATTATGTGCATATGCACTTCAAGATTTGCTTAGGTTACTCTCAAATACTGTCTTTGAGAAACAAATGGGCATCAAGAGAGAAGCCTGGGGAGAAAGGTGTCACTCTCTTAAATTCTCTCTACTGGCAGTGGTGGTGGCACTGCAATGGCAGACTGGGGTGCCCTCCACCATAAAAGCCCATGTGCTGCTTCTTTTCTCCTCAATCAACGTTTGCAGTTTCTCAAGGTAAAACAACAAACTGAGTCTGGCATGGTGGTGCACACTTGTAATCCCAGTACTTGGGAGGCTGAGACAGGAGGATGGCAGGTTCCAGGTCAGCCGCAGCCACTTAGTGAGACCCTGTTTAAAAAAAAGGGGGGCTGGGGTGTAGCTCAGAGGTACAATGCCCCGGGTTCAATCCTCAGTAACCCCCCCCCCCAATGAAACAACAAACTGTTAGAATGTTTAATCTTTGCAGACCCTCATAGTTCCAGGTCCTCTAATATAGAACCTACTGTTCACAGATCAGTGTCCTTCCTGATGTTCTTTGTTAAACATAATTTTTAACATAGGATATGCAATGACTAAGGATAAAGGGATAGAAGACAGTACCTGACTCTTCCGAACCACTACAATGACAGCTGCAGTGTATTATTTAGCAAGGCAATTTATGGTTATTTCAGGAACCATAAATTTATTTATGGCATTTCAGGAAGTGATGCTAGTTTTAAAAATTCCTTTGTCATGAAGAATAATATGGATGATTACAGATGCTCCTTCCAAAAAATGAAACTTTGTAAAAATAATAAAAATATCTCTTAAAAATTAAACTCTTAAGTTGGGTGTGGTGGCACACACCTGTAATCTCAGTACTTGGGAGGCTGAGATGGAAGGATCACAGGTTCAAGGCCAGTATCAGCATCTTAGTGAGACCCTCAGCAACACAGAGAGACCCTGTTTCAAAATAAAAGCATAAAAAGAGCTGGGCATGTATCTTGGAGGTAGAATGTCCCTGGGTTCAATTCCCAGTACAAAAAGAAAAAAAGAAAAAAGCATCAAATAGTTATGTAGTTAGTATATAACTTGGTCTTGCTAAGGATTAGGAGCAAAATTTTATTTTGTGTGACTAAAGAGATTGCATACATATTATAGAACTGACATTGCTGCGTTGTTCCTTTGGGTATCAATACAGGTTGCTACTTTATTATAGTTGCTTTTAATATATAAAGAGATTCTCTTACACCAATACCAATTCTGGTATCCATCTGTTTTTTCTTTCACATTCCACTGATATAGAATTAGTTTAGATAGGAGGGAACCTTAAGCTTCTAGCCCAACACTGTACCTTTTTCATTGGAGAAAACCACCCAATAGGTTTAATGACTAACTCAAGGTCAGTCCACATATTGACAGAATTAGGTCTTATTATTTTTCTCAAATATTCTTTCAAAGGCGAAATGGGATTTAGTTTTGAGAATGACTTTTCCTCTCATTTCTCTAAGATTGATTTCTCTTGTTATAGATGGCCAAAATCATCAGCCACTACCTGTTTCTTCTTTTCTATTTGCTACTTCTATGCAACAACCCCATCTAATCCCCCAAGAAATGAAACCCTAAAGAGTATTATCCTACAGAATCATTTTTTCTCTGAGAAAAAATACTACTTCTGAATACAGTAGTTTCCAATAGTCTGACTTTACACATAGAAAATTCAGATTTATACCATTAGTTTGATAAAGACAAAAAACAATAGAAGCCCCCCCCATCTTACACTCTGAGCAACTCTAACTTTTAAATACTATAAACACTTTTCTTAGGGGTTATTTTCCTTTTACTTTATCCCTATTATTTCCTAGGAAAAAGAAAACTGTGACTAGAACAACTATTGTAGAAACTAGGAATAAGAGGGTGAAATGGAAAAATAGATAACTGCTATTCAATCTTAGAAATAATAGTAAGAATCTATAGATTCAATTTAAATGAATTGTCTTCATATACATAGAACAAAGTAACTTCATCACAGCAGCACTAATAGATTATGCTTTAATTTACTGGTGGATGTCACTGCCCTCAACAAAAATGGACAACTTTTCACAAGGGATATTCAAAGAAGGTAAGGTTTGGAAAACATATTTTACCAAAAAGGACAAACATGGGAAACTCTTGGATTAAGAAGGGGAAATAATTCATTCTTGAAAGTAAATTTACCTTCCTTGTGACCCACTCTTTAAATAAGGAAAAATGTATGTGCATACCATTATAAGTTTAAAGAAGTAAGTACTTGGAGATCTTTATTAATTTTATAGATTCTGTAAAGCATAATGAGTTACTTATCATTAAAACAAAAAGAAACAACTTTTTTGTACTTTTAAAGTATGTTTAAGAGGATCCTGTATTCTAACACTTTTCTGTTTTATATACAAAAAATTATGCCATCGATCATGGACACATTATTATAGTTTAAATTGATCTTTAAATTTTTTTTACATATTAGCATTTTCATAAGATTTAGATACCAATCTATTAAAAATTCTTCAATCTGCATTTTTTTTTTCAGTACTGGGGATTGAACCCAGCGACATTCTACCTCCGAGCTACACCCCCAGCCCTATTTTTTTTTATTCTTTATTTTGAAACAGGATCTCACTAAATTGCAGAGGGCCTCACTAAGTAGCTGAGGCTGGCCGCGAACCTGGATCCTCCAGTCTCAGCCTCCTAAGTACTGGGATTACAAGTGTGTGCCGCCACGCCTGGCTCGATATTGGATCTTTTACTCTGGTTGCTTTAATTTATAAAATCGAAGGGGTAAAGTATGGGATATTTACTTTTTCAGATAATAATTTTTTCTTGGTCAGAAAAAAAGTGATCTTCAGATGCATACTTGAAGGGCAGGGGTATATAGCTCAGTGGTAGAAAGCTTGCCTCACACTCATGAGACCCTGGTTTTGATTCCTAGCACTGAGGAAAAAATGCACACTTGATGGGAATGAAAAGAGAATAATTTTTTTTGTGTGTGTGGGGAGGAAGTTTGGGGTACTATTAGAGTAGTTTTTTGCTTATGTTTTCAAAAACAGTAATTATGTTTCTGATTTCATTTTTAAACAATTATATTTACTATTTTATATTCTTCCATCAAAGAATGAAGATGTTGTTGTTCAGCCTCCCAATTTTTACTCTTTCCCTAAATTATAGTACCTTCTGGTCCCAAGGACTTCTGACTGACTCTGGGTCCTTTAATAAAAAATTGATGCTTTAAACAATTAGGACCAGTGTTAATCTCTGCATAGACTCAAATTTGATGAAGTTCTTAAACCTGATACACTTCATAAAGATAAAAGCTTCATGCTAGTAAATCAAAAGATTTCAACGAAGTCATAACATAATGTTTCACTATAGTTCTAACACTCATTTGCTCTCATAATGGCATGGTCTTTGGATAAAAAGTAAGAGAATTAGTAAAAATCAAAGATTATAATTTGTTAAAGCTTTTAAATGTCAGTGTTTTTCATTAGGGAACATAGCTAACCTAAAATAACACTTGGTTAAATTATTTAATATCCTGTTTATCCTAGACTGTGTTACCTTAGGAAAAAAGACCATTTTTTTTTAAAAGGAAGAGGGAAATATAGAAAGACCAGAGTTAGGAAGAATGAAGGGAAACTAGTAGGATAATCGGAATACATACTTTAAAATTTAATATATACATATATTTGTATTTTAATTAAACAACAATGGGATTTGCTCAAAATTTCTTGATATTCTGTTTGTATGATAATATAGTGCAAATTGAATGTTATGTTAATTAGATCAAGTATGATATTTGAGTAAAATTGCCCCTTAAATGCCAGATCTAAAATTGATACCATTAGGTACAGGAAAGTGTATATGTCTTAACTTGTATGCTAAAAAAGAATATATGTAAGCTGGCATGGTGGCATATGTCTGTAATCCTAGTACTTGAGAGCTGAGCCAGGAGGATCACAGGTTCACAGCCAGCCTCAGCAACTTAGCAAGGCCCTCTGCAACTTAGTGAGACCCTGCCTGTTTCAAAATAAAACATAAAATAGGGCTGGGGCTGTAGCTAGCTAAGGTAAAATGCCTCTGAGTTCAACCCCCAGTACCACATACACACAAAGAATATATGTATATATGCATATGTTTGTATATGCAGAGTAATTCTAGAAGAATATACAAGAAATTGATAACATTGGTTGCTACTTTTCACTGTCTACTCATCAGTAGCATTTAAATTTTACACTTGCATATTTTTTCCCTATTCAAAAATATTAAAATCCCACTACTAAAATAAATTTAAATGATTTAAAGTGTCAGGTCAAAGTAAGAACATAGGCTGATTTTTTCCCATTATATGAGAAAATACACTAACATATTATTTTTCCAAATCTACCTATATAAATTTGGTATATTTTCTTTATGACAGAATTACTATGATCTAAAAACATAATTTTCACATGACTTTATATCGGAAAACACACTTTTCCTGTACTTCATTACTACAGTATTGTGGGCTATGGATTGTCTCAACAGCATGCCTAACATCCTTATTCTTTTCTCTGATAGGCTAGCTATTAACCACCATTTCTCTATGAAAGTCAAGAAATCTTTAAGGAAACTTCAGAAAGATTTTAATCTTATTTGGCAGTGATAATTATTATACCTGTGTTATTCTATAGGCATAGAATCCATGTTAACTTCTCTTTGTTAAAATATCCTGCCAAAGGTTTTGGTGTTTTGGTAAAGACAGACTTCAAAAAAGTGGTGACTAAGCAAAGCCCTTACATAAAGCTTGGAATAGGATTTCATAGTTTCAATGAAAGACATTTGGAAATAAGCAGGAAAAAAAATCTCACATATGAAAAAATTATTTTCAGAAAACCACTTAAAATCAAATTAAACCCTTATTCTTTTAAATATTAAAATAACTAAAACAAAATTTAAAGGAATGACACATACATCAGCTTTCAATGGTAGCTGCTTATTAAAAATGAATGTCTGAGGTTGTATTCCAAATTTCATCCTCTTTAAATTGTACAGCTCAGATAAATGTTTATTTTTACTGAAAATATTTGCAAAATTACAATATAAGTACATGATTATATTAAGATAGGATGACTATATATAATGTATTCTTATCTATAGATATAAAATGAATGCAGTAAATATAGCACACTCTCAATGAATTGTCAGTACACAGTGTTTCTCAGTAAAGTACATACAACCTATTATTGAGCAATGATTATCTAGTTTTCAAATGTGTATCTTAGTAAGTTTTTAGGACCGAAGGATACACTAAATCCACTGATACCCTCTTTAGTTGAAGGTTAGTACTTCTGCAAAATTTGAAATATATTTATTTTAGCAACTTATTAGGCTCTTTGCATTTCCTTAACCTCAAGCTTTATTTTTTTAGTCCGGGTGCTTAAAAAGTATCAACTAACCATCCTTTTAATTTTAGTACCAAATCATGTACGTTTTATTATTTACTTAAACATATATCAGCAG
The DNA here is from genome assembly GCA_004027185.1 of Glis glis. Taxonomy (NCBI): domain Eukaryota; kingdom Metazoa; phylum Chordata; class Mammalia; order Rodentia; family Gliridae; genus Glis; species Glis glis. Next base: position 26,599 of record PVJS01006082.1, on the reverse strand, counting down.
TGAGACAGAATCGTTAAAAATTTTTTTATCTGGATAAATTCTTGAAATTAACTTTCAGAGTATTATGGGGAGTCTCAAGTAGATACAGTCGCAACTGCAATATTACTCTGGATTAGAAATAGTTTTTTCTAATTTATTCTAGTCCTTAAGAATACAAATATGAACTCTACTTTAAAATTCTTTGTTAAATGTATTGGGATTTGTTTCAAAAGCATTTTCTACCCTTCTTCATTACACTGATTTAATGGAAAACTGTTACAACAACAGTTCCAACACAAACTTATGCATGCAAGAGATCACCCTACAGATTCTAACTACATAGTTATTGAAACACATCCCACCTGTCAAGTGGCATAAATGTACATCTTCTATATACAAAAGGTAAAGTGCATTATTAAATTAGTGAACTGACAGATTGTCTGCCTGGACCATATAGCTTTCAAATAGACAAATGTGAAACTCTCCCATTAGAACCAATTATTTCAAGAGGTTCCAACTAGCTTTTCCACCCTGTCATCTATTTTTTTTTTTTTTTGGCCATGCTCTTTAGTGCAAATAAGCTTGTGTTTGACTCAAGTTTAAGGGACATGGCAGTTTGGGGCTTTAACAAGGAAAATTATAAAGTGTGGCAGAACTTTAATACCTTTATAATACATTGCATCTTTTGCATATAAGCAACAAATTAGTGCTGCTTTCAATTGTTAGGAGCACAATGCCAACAATTATGAGGAACCCGTTTCCAAATTTCATACTATTAGCTTATATTATTACAGTTTGAGTCTATACCACATTATGCTTGGATTATTATGTGCAAACATCATCAATATTTTAGCATTATACAATGAACTATTAATTTTGGTTACTAACTTCAATGCTCATTCTTTTTTTTTACTTCAACATCCAGTTGTTGCCTTAAGAGTTTAATGTGCTCAAGCTGAAGATCTTATTATTTTGAAGAATACCATGTATGCTTGGAGCTCCATTTATGTTACAAATGACAATAAATAAACTGTATATTGCACAGAGAAGAATAGTAGCTTATTTTATAAGATACATGACAATACATGTCTTAATACCAGTTTTGAACTGGATCATGCTTAATTATGGCTAATGAATTCTTGGGAATTTTAATTATAAAAAATCATAGCATCATTTTCATTTTTCAATGAATACATTAATTATGAAAAAGTGAAACAAAAGTGCTGGTAGAAGCCTTAATGACCCTAGAATATATTTGATTGCCGGTATATATGTATCTATCCAATCTGCAGCTTTCAGATGGTAAAAACTTTGAAGTATACATACAAGGCAGATAATTTGGCTGCTTAACTAATTCTTTACTTAAATAATTAATGCAGAATTAAACTAATAATATTTATATACAATGAATTAAAATATTTATCTTTGGGTCCGACAGTATTGTGTATATACACATACACACTCAAATCTTATCAGACCAAAAAAGAAATCATTTAGTCCTAATGGATATAAGTTATCTTAAGAAGGAAGATTTTAAGAGAGAGCATATACTCATAGCAATAGTGTTAGGAACAATCAAATACTGGAATATTCACAGCTCTAGTTTGCCAAAATCTGACAGGTTGATTATTAATAGGCACTATGATGGGCAGCAATAACAATCAGTAGTACAATAATTCAAGTGCACATCACTCCTTCATAAACCAAAAACTACTTTTTAGCAAGCCTACATAGTTATGTTATTTTACAGTTTAAAAATCCTTGCTAATTTTATAGTCTCAACACCCACCATGTGCTATTAACTTTAGTATTAACATCTTCTAACCTTCAGTTGTTCCATAGTGATCCAGATGGTCTACAATTATAATGAACTGAAATGCCTTCATACTACTTGAGAAAATGTGAAATATAATCTGCAAACCAACACTAGTATATATGTCTGGGTTGCTGAACACTTGTTCTTAAGTAACATAAACTAATGAATTGAATTAATTTTCTTAATTCATACCATAAAGTTTTCTTAATGACCTTACTTAAATGTATTTTGGGACAAACTTCTCAAGGAAAAAAATTGTTAAAATAATTTTGAATTACTTCTAGCATATCAAAGAAGAGCTACATTCTGATCTCAATCCATGCAGCCAGCTCTCATCAATGAGAGCTATATTTGGGGGTTGAAATCAGTGTTCTGGCTCTTAAACATGGTTATGTGGACTTGCTGTGTGGGAGGTAAATAAAGCCAAGATAAAAGACAATAACATCATTCAGAATGAAATGTACCTTAACAGATGAAATTTCAGTAAATAGGGTGGGTTGGTACACATATACACTATATCCACTTGTTTAAAAAATTGCTTAGGTGTTGAAAAATTGATGTGGCACTTCCTGGAAAGTAATTTTTAATATAGGTAAAGGGATGTCTTGTGTAAAGTAAACCTCTTTAAGTATCATAAAAAGCACCTTGGAAAATGCCTGAATTTTCCTTTCAAATATGTTTATAACCAATATTATCTTCAAATGATTTTTTCCTGGACAAATTTTTTTTTTTTTTTTGCGGTACTGGGATTGAACCCAGAGGCATTCTACCTCCGAGCTACACCCCAGCCCTATTTTTTATTCTTTATCTGGAAACTGGGTCTTACTAAGTTGTGGAGGGCCTCACTAAGTAGCTGAGGTTGGCCACGAACCCGGGATCCTCCGGTCTCAGCCTCCCATGTACTGGGATTACAAGCATGTGTCACCACACCCGGCTAAAAAATTTTTAAAATGCTTTTTAGAAAGAATTTTTTTCCTTCTGGAATTAAAACAGTTGTAAAAGTCAGATTTATATTGGAAGTTTGACATGGTTTTAAGAATTACAATTGTAAAAGCGCTACTAAAATATATTACAGATGTAGTTTTATATCAGTTAACTGGTGCACCAACCCTTCTGAAATAGTGTTGAAGAAAAAGTATAAAATATAACACCTAGAATCCATGATATATTTTAGGGAAAAACCTATCACAATCTTCAAATTAGCAAGACATGCTAAAACACCAAGATTTCCATAGCAAAGCCATTGGATAAAGCCTCCCAACTCAATTGTGATATAATGTAATTTCTAAAACTTTGGAAAGCCAATAAAAATATATGGTACAGCAAAGAGAAGTGAAGATGGGATTGTTACTAGCTTAGAATAACCAATTAAAACTCTCCATGGCTTTGATATGTCAACTATAAACTGTAGGGTTACCACAAAATTTGAAATTATAGGATATTATAGTAACTGTTAAGAAATATTATGACACTGTGTTTTTAAGGTTTAATTATCTAATAAGATTTGATCCTTTAGTGGCACTGTTTAATATTTAGCTATCCAATGGATAATATATTTCTACTTGTACTTCTATAAATAAACACATTTATACTATATTTGAGGTCAATTTCTGTTTCTGTGGTAACTGTCCTACAGGTAAACTTAGCAGCTTTTGATGAAGTAAGAGTGGAATACTTTTTTTGAAATTTGTTAAATAGAAATTCATACTTCCATATTAAGTATTTGTATATTTTTTCAGGATTATGTGATAGTGCAAGATAAATCTTAGTTCCGACATTTAGAAGGTCAGAATGTCACACTTTGTGCTGATTTTCATACTTCAATAGTATGGAGCAGCTGAAGCAGCTAAACTATTTAGCTCTGGGAATGCTGGAATTCCCATAAGAATTCTAGTGATCTATGTATAACATAACATGAGAATCCAACTTCTTGAAGTATAAACTACTAGAGGTATTACTAATAACAAAGGGCCAAAAAAGAGGAAAAACTTCTTCAAATGATTATGGATCAGTACTTTTAGCCAATTAATGATTTTAAATTTTGCCTGATGGAGTTCAATTTCACTCTAGTCGAGGCATTCTTGTTCTTCACCACTGGCCCTTCTGCCATCCATTCTCTTTTCTTTATGGCTGTTGCAAATTTTCCTCATCTCTTCTTCATACTTGATAAAATTCTCCCCAAACCTTGTCCAAGCTTTGAATGGAACAGTAATAGTATTACGGTAAGGTGGCCTCACCTCACTTACCTTCAGGAAAATTCCATATTTATTAGAGCCCACATCAAAGTAGAACCTTTTATTGTCCACTCTGAAAGAAGTCCCCTCTGGGAGTTCAAGTGGGTCATCGTCTCCACCTCTTCGTTCTTCTATGTCCCCTTCGCCATAGTCTTCAATCAGTTGAACCAAGGCATCACGAAACTCAATCATTCCTTGTGCCGGGAGGACAATAGTCTGTTCTTGGCCCAAACTGTGGCCAAAATAACCTATCATGCCAGTCCCACGCATCATGGTTTGTCTAATCCTTAAAAAGCGACCTCGCTGATTTTCTTTTAGGTCTAGGTAATATTTCCTATTGTCCCTCTCTATATAGTCTGTTTTGAGGACACTGTGAGGATGCTCTTCCGACCCCACAGAGACTGGAGGGGAGGGTGCCGAGTGCTTCTGCCTTCTCCTGGAGCTTTGCTCTTTGCTGTGGCCATGGTCTTGCCTGTGGCCTTTCAGGCCCAGGTGGGCGTAGTGCTCGATGAAGTCCCCTAAACAGTCCTTCAGCTCCGCTGCCACAGACAGGGAAAGGGTCAGTTTACTCTTTCTGATATTGTCCTGCCGGCCTCTGCCTATCCATACTTCTGCTATCTTTAGGAACCGGCCCCGGGAGCTTTGCTTCACGTCTAGGTAAAATCTCTTTTTCTGGATGTCCACTCGTTTGGAGGCCAGCTCCTGGATTTCGGCTGCGCCCCCAGCCTGATTAGGGGTGGCTGAAGCAGCGTAGTGGGGGTAGTGAGAGTGCTGGGCCTGGGGATAGAGTCTACTCTTGCTTAGGCCAGAGCCCCCTACATTCTTGCCTCCGCGGCCGCGACCGCCGCCGCCGCCTCCCCTTCGCCTGGCTCTTTCCATCTTCAGCTGCAAGTGACAAACAGACACACGGGGTGGGGTGGGGGAGGGGTGTTGAGAACAATCGCAGACGCCCCTCGGCCTGCGCTGCCCCCGCCGCCGCCGCCAGGGACCCTCACACCAGCCAGGCTCACGCGGCTCCGGCCTCGACCGGACCGTGGTCGTCGGTGGCGGCTCCGGGCTCTGCACCGCGCACACTGCATCCCTCCGCCGCCCCCGGCCTCCCGCTCCCCAACGCCGCCTGGCAGCCCACCTCGGGCTCGGAAGCCCCGGGGTCCCCAGCCGGCAGGCACTCACATCATCTCTGCCATCACCGCCGCCGCCGATGCCCTTCACGACCACCACCGCCACCGCCAGCTCTCGGCCCCTCTGCCGCAGCCGCCGCCCCCCGCCTCCTCCGCCCGCACTGCCCCCCGCCGGAGCAGCGGGGCAGGGGCATCGCCCGCGGCGCCCACCGCTGCCGCCGCCCCTCCTGTGGCCGCAGCCTCGATTCGGGCACCGGCCCGACACCCGCCGGGAGGGGAGGAGGAGGCGGGGAGGCTGACGGCGGGGGGCGGGATGTGGACCCCGCCTCCCCAGCGCAGCCTGCCGAAGGGAAGAGGGGGTCTCGAGCCCTCCCTGGGGGCGCGCCCTGACGGAGGGCCAGCGCGTGGGAAGGGAGCGTGCAGGCAAGGTGACTGGACAGGTGTGAAAATGGAAAGGAGGACCGGGTGGCGGGAGTGCTCTGACTTCCCTGGATTCCGCCGGGATGTAGGACTCTGGCGGCTCACCGGCGCCGGAACGGAGACTACACTTCCCGACGTGCTCAGCGGCAGCCCTGTGCGCATGCGCGCTGCACCGCGCCCCCGGGCCGGGCTGCGCCGGGAGGGCTGCAGCGCGGCGCGCACGCGGGCGGCGGGCCGGGCCGGGGCGGGGCGGAGGGGCGGAGGCGGCGTCCCGCCGCTGATGCGCTCGCTGTGCGCCGGGGACGCTCCGGGACGCTCAGCAGCGCCGTGTGCAGTTGGTGGGTTTGCTGCGGGCCGCGGAGTTGTGCCTGCCCAAGTCCTCCGGCTGAAGGAGGAGCCCCGTTGAAGTGGCTTTTCTCAGGGTAACGTGTCCTCCCCACTCCTGCGTGCCCCAGCTCCGTACCTGGGGGTAGATGGTCTTAAGCTGCTTGGACACTTGGAGGTGATCAGACTCGTGAGCAGGCCCCTGGGCAGTGTTTGGGGGATTCTTTAGACACGGACAGTCTCCCTCCTGGAGCATCCGGGAAGAGGGCCCCAGACCGCGCAGGCCTTCGCGGAGTTTTGGCGGCCAAGTGTGCCTCCCCGCCCCTTCCGCCCCAGCTCGTGCGACCGGTTGTCCACGGAGTGCCCTTAGGGACTCTCTTTCAGGTGTGGACTTGGACTTGGAGCAATCGAGGCACTCCTTGTTTACACTACACTCGAGGGAAATCTGATGTCTATGATTTAGCAAGTTGTGTTGTGTTTCTTGAGTCCAAATCATTCAATCTATGATGACATTTTTCTGGTTGAATCCGAATCATTCTCAGGATAGGTTTGATATGTAAAAATACTACTTCCTGTTGAAATGGGTAATAAAATCCTTGGGATACTGACGTAGACTTTGTTTTACACATTGTACAAAGGGGTTGGAGGTCAAGGTGGGTAGGGCAGTTCGGATTTTGATGTCATTTATTTATTTCTCAGTGCTGAGGATTGAATCCAGGGCCTCGCGAAGAGCTACATTCCCCAGCCTTGTTTTGTTTGCGGTGCTGGGGATCCAACCCAGGGCTGGGAACATGGTAGGCAACGCTGTCCCTCTGATTTGTCCTCAGCTCTTTTTGTATTAATTTAACAAATACTGTAGAGCTTTGCTCTAGGCACTAGCGACACCAACAATAAAACAGAGAAAAACCTCTTTTCTATTAGAGTTTACATTTTAGCGGAAATACATGCTAAAAGTAAATTGTGTAGTATGTTGGAAGGTGAAAGTCCTATGGAGAAAAAGAAGAATGAAGAGTGGGGTTGGGGGTAATATGTGGTCTGGGAAAGCCTCACTGAGAAGGTACTTTTGAGTAATGAGCTGAAGGGAATGAGAGATTACCTCCTGGCTTTCTGAGGTAAAAGAAAATGCAGATGCCTTGAGGGAACCTGTTTGGTTGTGTTCAAAGAACAGCCTAGGATGTCACTATGCCAGAGCCCAGTGAGATAGTAGGAGGGAAGGATAGTAGGAGGGAAGACAAGAGAAAGCAGGACTCTGGGACTTTATGGACTACTTTGGAAATTTGGTTTTTCATTCCGAGGGAGATGGGACGCTACTGGAGAGTTGTCAGGGAAACAGCTGATCTGAATTATCTTTTTCAAAAAAATTGTAAAATATATAACATAAATTCTGCTAACTTAACCCTTTTTGAGTTTATAATTTAGTGACATTAATTACACTCACCATCTTTTTTCTTCTTCCCTATGGTGCTGGGGATTGTGAAACGGGTCAGGGGAGAGAAGGGAGAGCCAGGGAGACCCCTCTATGGCAGAACAGGCTTTATTGAGATAAAACCTGTTGGAGGGGGATCTCCAGGGAAGGATGGAGCCCGTTTCTCTGCTTAGAGGCTGAGGGATTATATATGTTAATCAGGAGGGAAATTCAAATTCTGGCAGGTAGTTCCCAAGGTGGAAAAGCTGGGGGGTAGGGTGGGTTCCTTGAGGTGAGAAAGGTGTTATCTAGAGGTCCCTTGCAGTCTGTGCCAAGCAAGATATGGGGGAGTTTCAGTCAGTGAGATGGTGGACTTTTCCAGTAAGTGAAAAGCCTTTACAAAATGGGGTTGCTTTTGCTCTGGTCAGCCATCTAACAGATGGCTAACACCAGTCCTTGCTCATGCTAAGCAGCGCTCTACCACTGAGCCACACTCTCAACCCTATTTCTAAATCATTTTTGCAATCAACTGAAGCAGAAACTCTGTAACCATTAAGCAATAATTCTACTGCCTTTTCTTCCCAGCCCCAGTAACCTTTAATATACATTCTTTCTATGAATTTACCTACTTTAGATATATCAAATAAATGGAATCATATAATACTTGACCTTTTTTATCTGGAAAATTTCACTCAGTATAATGTTTTCAAGGTTCATCCTTGTTGTGGCTCATATCAGAACTTATTTCCTATTTTATGGATGAATAATATTCCATTATATATATGTCATATTGTGTTTCTCCATTAATCTGTTCATGGACACTTGGTTTTCCACTTTCTGGCTACTGTGAATAATGCTGCTATGAATATTGGTGTACCCATACCTGTTTGAATCCATTTTCAATTATTTTAGGTATATACCTAGGGTAAGAGTTTATGGAAAATCTTTTTTTTTTTTCAGTGCTGGGGAATTGAACCTTGGGCCTTGCACATGCTAGGCAAACACTGTACCACTAGCTATATCTCCAGCTGTTTTTGATTTTATTTTGAAACAGGATCTTGTTAAGTTGCTCAGGTGGACCTCCTCTTGCCTAAACCTCCTGAGTAGCTGGTATTATAGGCATGTACCACCAAACCTGACATGGAAACCCTTTTTTGGTTGCTTCTGGTTTAAGTGTACTCTGAAGCAGGGCCATCAGCAAAGAATGAGGATGGGGAGAGTAGGTTTTTATGTATGGTGTAAGTTGAGTACTCAGCTCCCTTTCTCTCTCTCCCTCCCCCTCCCCTCCCCCTCCCCTCCCCTCCCTCTCTCTCTCTCTTTTTTTTCTTTCTTTCCTCTCCTGTGTGTACATTTGTTGTTAGGGATAGAACCCAGGGCCTTATAGCAACTGCTCCACCACTGAGCTACATTCTAGCCCCTCCCTCCCTTTTTTTGTGGTACTAGGGATTGAACTCGGGACAAGCTACACCCCCAGCCCAATTTTATTTTTTTATTTTGAAACAGTATCTTACTAAGTGCCCAGGCTGGCCTGGAACCTGCAACCCTCCTATCTCAGCCTCCCAAGTACTGGGATTACTGGCATGAGCCACCATCTGGCTCCTAGGTTTTTTCTTTTGCATGTGAATACTCACTTTGTCAATACTGTTTATTTTACTTACTTGTGGTACTGGGGAGTGAACCCAGGGCATCCAACATTCTAGGTAAGAGGTCTACCACTGAACTACAGTCCCAGCTCTTTTTATTTTGAGACAGAGTTTTACAGAGTTTCCCAGGCTGGCCTCAAACTTGGGATCCTCCTGCCTCAGTCTCTGAGTATTTGGGATTATAGGCATGTGCCACTGTGCCCAACTTCCAGCACCAGTTATTGAAGAAATTATTGAAGTGTCTTTTTGATGGCCTTGTCCAAAATTAAGTTACTGTCTATGCTTTGGTTTATTTCTGGGCTATTATGTTCTGTTTTCTGTGTGCCTATTTTTCTGCCAATGGTAGACTGTTTTGATTACTATAGCTTTATAATATAATTTGAAATTAGGAAGTATGATACTTCCAAGTTTGTTTTTTTTTTCTTAATATTGTTTTGACTGGGCAGGGGGTGTAGCTCAGTGGTAGAGGGCCTGCTTACCATGTATGAGGCACTGGGTTCCATCCTCAGCATGGGGTAGGGAGGATTGTTTTGACTATTTGAGGTCTTTTGTTGTTCCCTACCAATTTTAGATTTGATTAAAATAATTTTTTTTTTGGTATTAGAGGTTGAACCCAGAGGCATTCTACCTGTGAGCTACACCCCCAGTCCTATTTTATTTTGAAACAGAGTCTCACCAAGTTGTGGAAGGCCTTGCTAAATTGCTGAGACTGGCTGCTAACCTGTGAACCTCTTGTCTCAGCCTCCCAACTACTGGGATTACAAGTGTGCACCGCCAGGCCCAGCTTACTTTTTTTGTTGTAGTTGTACTGGAGATTGAACCCAGAGGCATTCTACTTCTGAGCTACACTGCCAACCCTATTTTATTTTTATTTTGAAACGGGGTTTCGCTAGGTTGATGAGAGTCTCACTACTTGCTGAGACTTTCCTTGAACCTGCAATTCTCCTGTCTCAGCCTCCCAAGTACTAGGATTACAAGCCTATGCCACCATGCCTGGCTTGTGTTTTCCTTTATTTGTCTTATTTAAAAAAAATTTGGTGCTCTTGAGCATTTTCTCTTCCTGGTGACCTTTAGCATAAACTTGTGTTGTTTGATGAAAAATCCTGCTGACATTTTTTCTTCTTATTGTTTCTTTAGTGTATTGATTTAATTAGCATATTCACAGTTTTTAATCTAATCATCCAGGAACTCAGTGTCATTTCTAGTACTTTTTTTGATCTCTGTAAAGCTAGTTGTCTTTAAAATGGGCCTCATATATTTTATGTTATGTTTAGATAAGTTTTTATTTTTGCTGTTACTGAATTTAGATATAAATTTTGGAAATAAACTAAATTCACAGGCCTGAGTTTCTTAGTCATCACTGTGAAAAGGGAAATGGGATTACCTTTAGATCAATGGAGTCTACCATGGGAGTTGGGAGTGGTACTGTTTCCCTACAGCACATTGGCTTTGTGGGTAACTGGTCATTATCTGTATTAAATTTATTGGTATTGTAAAAAGGGTCCAGGTTGGAATGGATGCTGGCTAGGCAACCATCAACATCCACTTAATAATGAGTCCTGTAAAGTTTCATCTCAGGCCATATGAAATAACAGTAATAAATATAAAAGGAAAAATAGACAGCCTAAGCAAGTTTTAAATTGACTTACTTGTAAACTTTCTCTGTAGTTTCCCAGTTTATAATGGTTGATTTTAGCTGACTGGTTGTAGCTACTTACAGAACAAATTCATTAAAAATAATGGATTATTCAGTTGGATAGTGAAATTCAGTTATAAGCATTTCACTGAGCCATGGATTTAGTTCAGGTCAAGTCCTGTTCGTGGTTTATGGGCAGTGCAGCTTCTCACTATGACATAGCAGAAAAGGGGCGGGGCTGACTGCCTTTTTTCCATTTTCCCTATTGCTAGCATTTTAATGTGTTTATTTGATTGGTTCCATTTATACTTTATTTCATTGGCTTTATTAATACAAAACTGTATTGTATATAATATTTGATGGCTATGAAAATTTGTTAGGTGCCTAAAAGAAATAGGTTTCTCAAAATAAATCATCCTACTGCTTTTTATTATTGCACTGACTTACTGTAGTTGAGTCATTGCTAATAGGTGGTTTTGTTTATTTTTTTTCTGGTTTGCTTGCTTGTGATATTTGGTGGAAAATGAAGATAAGCAGAAATATGTAAATAGATTAATAGAAATCTTGAAAGTCTCTCTAGGGAATTTAATGAGAGCTTTGTCATAGATTCTTTGGTTTCTCTATTTTCCTCCATCCCTTCGTGTTCCTATTAGTTCATCGAAAAGTAGAAAGGACTGCTCAGAAACAATACAGGAGAATACCTTGTAAATTATATATGTGTGTGTATGTATATATGTGTGTGTGTGTATGTGTGAAGAAGTTGCTAGTATATTGGTAAGTATAGATAATAACCATGGTCACATTTTCTGAAAATATGTAAATTAAAAGAAATCAAGCCCAGACTTTTTTTTTTTTTTTGCAGTACCGGGGATTGAACGCAGGGGCATTCTACCTCCGCGCTACACCCGCGGCCCTATTTTTTATACTTTATTTTGAAACTGGGTCTCATGAAGTTGTGGAGGGCCTCACTAAGGAGAGAGAGAGAGAGAGAGAGATAGGGAGAGAGAGCGAGAGAGCTGAGGCTGGCCGCGAACCCTTATCCTCCGGTCTCCGCCTCCCAAAATACTGGGATTACAAGAGTGCGCCACCACGCCCGGCAAGCCCAGACTTTTTAAAGTTCATTGCATTATTGAATAAAGTTGAAAGGTTTTTTTTTGGACTGGAAGTTGCTTCTCAATAAAAAGAATATAATTTTGTTGGTGAAAAACAAACTGTCTTCACCAAAATTAGGGTACTGATACCAAACTGAATTGCTGAAGCATATAAATTGCTTTGGTTTTTATAAACTTTCTGTGTTAGATTATTTGAAAACATTTATTAATCCATTCTTATAATTTTATGTTACTGAAATTTTTTTCTGCATTCCTTTCTACACACATGAAAATTTGGATAAGTACATGAATATTACTGTTGTTAATTTGATTGTAGTTGGAAACTCTTAAATACAGTTTGTGAAGTATTGTTAAAGACAATATATGCATGTTGAAATTCATTATTCCTTGAGTCAGGCCTGATGGGTAAGAATAAAGTATTGGATGAGTCCATTTTCTCTTCTCTGTTTGAATTTATCATTTAAAAGAACATTATACCTATGAAGCACTTCAGTGCTTAATTAACCGTTGATGAATTTATGCTACTTTGTATGAATTTGGTATCTATTTGTACCCACAGATTCACTATAGTTTGAAAAGTGTGACATGATGTTTATCACTGTTGACCACATTAACCCTGTGGTCAACAGACAGATAATATATTATCTAATAAGGCAAGTAATATAATAATGGGAATATAATGCCATTTTCTAGTTGACAAAATGAAAACTTAGAAAAGCAAAGTGACAGCCCGGCGTGGTGACTCACTCTTGTAATCTCAGTACTTGGGAGACTGAGACAGGAGGATTGCAGGTTCGTGGCCAGCCTCAGCAACTTAGTGAGGCACTCTGCAACTCAGTGAGACCCTGTTTCTAAAATAAAGAATAAAAAAAAAAATAGGGCTGGGGTAGAATGGCCCTGGGTTCAATCCCCAGTGCTGCAAAAATAAAATAAAATAAAATAAATAAAATAAAATATAAAATAAAAAAATAAAATAAAATAGGAAAGCAAAGTGATCTGCCCAAAGTCATAAGGTTACCAATATGATCAAATGTCAAAGCATAATTTCCAAAACATTTTTTTTGACAGTACTGGGGATTGAACCCATGGGCATTCTACTTCTGAGCTACACCCCCAGCCCTATTTTTTATTCTTTATTTTTAAACAGGATCTCACTAAGTTGCGGAGGCCTCACTAAGTAGCTGAAGCTGGCCACAATCCCAGATCCTCCAGTCTCAGCCTCCCAAGTACTGGGATTACAAACCTGCGCCACTACGCCCAGCTTCCAAAACATTTAAAGACAGATTCTTACATAAATTTAGACAGAACACATCCCATGTATTCAGTTCATTAATGAGATAACAGCAGTATATTAAAGTTGGTTAAAAGAGAAACAAAGATTATATAGATTGGAGAAAGAAGTTTAGAGTGAGTTTAGCAGTTAAGAATCAAAGGTGTCCTGCTGGGAGTGGTGGTGTGGTGGTGCACGCTTGTAATCCTAGTACTTGGGAGGCTGAGACAGGAGGATCACAGGTTCTTGGACAGCCTCAGCAATTTGTAAGGCCTTCCACAACTTAGTGAGACCCTGTTTCAAAATAAAGAACAAAATAGGACTGGGGGTATAGTTAAGAGGTAGAATGCCCCTGGGTTCCACACACACAAAACAAACCGGAAAAAAAAAAAACAAAAAACAAAACTAGCCTTTGAGGTTATCTCTTTTTTTTTTTTTTTTTTTTTTTTTTTTTTTTTTTTTTTTTTGCGGTACCGGTAATTGAACGCAGGGGCGTTCTTCCTCTGCGCTACACCCCCGGCCCTATTTTTTTATGCTTTATTTTTGAAACCGGGTCTCATGAAGTTGCGTAGGGCCTCACTAAGTAGAGAGAGAGAGAGAGAGAGAGAGAGAGAGAGAGAGAGAGAGTGTGCGCACGCGCGCATGCGCGCTGAGGTTGGATCCTCCAAAAGTACTGGGATTACAAGCGTGCGCCACCACGCCCGGCCGAGGTTATCTCTTTTATTGGTCAGAATTCAGTTGCATCTTTACCAGACAAAAATTTGTAGGTTAACATGTAGCATCATAGAATCTGAGTTTTTAAATCATGAGGAAATAGTCAATTAAAAGTGTATTCTAATGAAATAATCTTTGTGTAGGCTTGTGCCCTTATATGACATTGAAAGGACATAAGGGCATACTATCTGTCTTTCTGCTAAGTTTTGGATAATTTTTTTGACACAAAGCAGCATTGGAACCTAGGTTTTCTGACTCCAAATCCAGATTTTCTTTTCCACTTTATATCCTTACTTCTATATAGTGTATATATATATTTTTACTTTTTAAAAATTTTATACAGGGGATTGAACCTAGGGGTGTTCTGCCTCTGAGCTACACTCCTAGCCTTATTTTATTTTTTTGAAACAGAGTCTCCCTAAGTTGCTGAGGGCCTCGCTAAATTGCTGAGGATGGTCGCAAATCTGTGATCCTCTTGTTTCAGTCTCCCAAGTACTGAGATTATAGGCATGTGCCACCACAACTGGCATATAGTATAATTTTTAATACTAGTGCAGTTTGCTAATTTTTGCAAAGTTGGCTAGTCTCCCTTTGTGCATGGTGATGGTGATACAGCTTTATTCCTCAGAGAATCAATTGTGAAACTCAATAGGTATTTATAAAATTTGCATAAATGCTAAAGCAAGAAATTGAAATTACAGCATGTATTTTTTTGTTTTTGTTTTTGTGGAACTGGGGGATTGAACCCAGGGGCATTCTACCTCCAAGCTACACCCCAAACCCTAATTTTTATTCTTTATTTTGAAACAGGGTCTCACTAAGTTGCGGAATGCCTCACTAAGTAGCTGAGGCTGGCTGTGAACCTGCGATCCTCCTGTCTCAGCCTCCCAAGTACTGGGATTATAAGCGTGCGCCACCACGCCTGGCTTACAGCATGTATTTTGACTACTCTCATGACATTTCGTTAGCAAATTTCAGAGTAATTGTAAATATTCTCATGGTTTTTTAAATTAAGAAATGAGTATTTATAAAACAGTGTATTTCATCAGATTAACTTTTACATATTTGGAACAAAATCAGTTTGAACTATTTGAGGCAATAAGTGAAAATTTGTCCACATGAAATAATATTTACCTATCAGAATTATGTGTTGAATTAATTCATAAATAATTTTGTTCTAAGCCAGGTGTGGTGGCGCACACTTGTAATCCCAGTACTTGGGAGGCTGAGACCAGAGGATCGCAGGTTCGGGACCAGCCTCAGCTACGTAGTGAGACCCTTGGCAACTTAGTGAGACCCTGTTTCGAAATAAAGAATAAAAAATAGGGCTGGGGGTATAGCTTGGAGGTAGAATGCCCCTGGGTTCAATCCCCAGTACCATACACACACACCAAAAAAAAATTTTTTTTGTTCTAGACTTGAAATGTTTATTTGTGCCATTTAACTTGAGTGTTTTTTGGTGCTTTTAAAAAAGGATTGGGATATCTTATTTAGTTTAGCTCTCAAGCAATTAGGCAAGTCAGTTAACATGGTAACAGTAGGTATTAATTTTCTTACCTTAGATGTTTTGTTTTTTTGTTTATTTATTTATTTATTTATTTATTTATTTATTTATTATTTATTTGTGGTACTGGAGATGGAACCCAGGGACCTTCTACCTCTGGGCTATATCCCCAGACCTGTTTTATTTTTTATTTGGAAACAGGGTCTAAGTTGCTGAGAGCCTCACTAAGTTGCTGAGGCTGACTTCGAACCTGTGATTCTCCTGTCTCAGCCTCCCAAGTACTAGGATTACAAACGTATGCCACCATGCTCGGTTTAGTTAGATGTTTTAAGAACAAAAAAATCTCTGAGTTCATCCACTGAAACCCACCTTTCTCGTGAGACTGGCAATAAGTATGTCCATTCTCTAGAAGATGACTCTATTCTAAGTGGAAAGATGTGCTCTTTAGATGAATCTCTTCTCTGCAAGAGTGAGAGTATGATTTAGAAATTAGGTGATTAAAAAGCAATCCCTTTTTAGCTAATTTGGAGTGTGATTGATCTTAATTTTTCTAAATTTGTTCTAACTGAAGTCTGAAATCTTATTGGTGTGATTTCTGTTGACATAAACTAGAAATGACTTTGGCAGACAACTTGTCCTAACTGCTGTCAAATAGAATGACTTAAGATGATTTTTTTCAAAACACAATATTCATAGTTTTGACAGATAATCTCATAATGTTTAATTGGCTAATATTATCAGCCCTACACAGAAATCCATTCATTTAGCTTTCATGAGGCACATTTTGCAACTAATTCATCAAAAAGCCTTTACAAGAAGTTGCATAATTATTAGATATTTTATGAATGCATTATGGAGATTAAACTACTAGTTATAGTAAGTTGTTAATAATACTAGTACTGGACATTTTCCAATCTTGGAACATTTTGTCCATGTTGAATAGTAGGAGTTGGTAAAACTGGCCTGTGGGTCACATCTGTCTTTCTGCTTGTGTTTTTGTATTATGTGCTAAATTTTTTTTTATGTTTTTAAGTGGTTGAAAAAAGATGAATATTTTGCAAAATGTGTATAAGTTTGGGTTTCAATGTCTATAGATAAGTTTTATTGTAGCATACTTATAGTTATTTGCCTAAGTATTGTTTGTGACTTTTATATTAGAATGGCATACTTGAGTAGTTGTGACATAGTACATTTGACCCATGAAACCTAGAAAATTTGCTGTCTGTTTTTTTTGCAGTACTGGAGATTGAACCTAGGGGCATTCTACCTCCGAGCTACACCCCCAACCCTATTTTTTATTTTGAAACGGTCTCACTAAGTTGCGGAGGGTCTCACTAAGTAGCTGAGGCTGGCTGAGAACCTGCGATCCTCCTGGCCTCCCAAGTACTGGGATTACAAGCATGCGCCACCACGCCCAGCTCTGTCTGACTCTTTAGAGAAAAATTTTATTGACCCTTGTTCTATGCAAAAAAAGGTAGCCTTCATTATTTGTTTAAAAGAATCTTTAACCACCACCACCACCCCCCTTTTTTTGGGGGTGGTACTGGGGATTGAACCCAGGGGCATTCTACCTCTTAGCTACACCCCAGCCCCTTTTATTTTTTATTTATTTATTTATTTTTTGCGGTACCAGGGATTGAACCCAGGGGCGTTCTACCTCCGAACTACACCCCTGGCCCTATTTTTTTTATACTTTATTTTGAAACCGGGTCTCACGAAGTTGCGGAGGGCCACACTAAGTAGCTGAGGCTGGCCGCGAACCCTGATCCCCGGTCTCCGCCTCCCAAGTACTAGGATTACAAGCGTGCACCACCACGCCCAGCTCTTTATTTTTTATTTTGAAACAGGGCCTCACTAAGTTTCAGAGGGCTTGAGTTGCTGAGGCTGGCCGCGAACCTGCGATCCTCCTGTCTCAGCCTCCCAAGTACTGGGATTACAAGTGTGTGACACCATGCCCAGCTTACCTCTTTTATTGAAATATTTTTGCCCCCTGATTAATAAAAGGAATACATTTTCTTATAGAAAATTTGGAATACATAGGAAAGTATAAAGAAGAAAACTAAACACTGCCTGTGGTTGTGAGATAACTACTATTTTCAGGTACATTGCCCTAGACCTTCACCACACTTACACAAAACATACACATACGTAAATTAGTCTAATTTTAAAATTTCCTTTTATTCATTTGATAAGTTATAAGAACATAGATTTAAAGGTTGCATAATGTTCTATTTCCTGAATATACTGTAATTTATTACTTAACCATAATAATTGATAAAACTGATGATCAAATTGAGCTCAAAAAGCTAGTTAATAGGGTTGCAGAGTTAATAAAGCCCTGATGCCTGTTTGCTGAATCTGTTCTTTTTGCCTACTTGTGTGGACCACTACCTTTGGGACCAGTGAGGCAGAGGAAGTTGAAAGTTGCCATTTTAAAATATTCTATTAGAGGATACATTGACAATTTGTTGACAGAGACAGCACTAATCCAGAAGATTGTTTAATCAAAAAGGTGTTCATTTCACATATAAACCAATGATAGTAGTTCTGAGAAGACTCTATAGAACCCTTGGAAAAAAAGCATCTGTAGACATTATTTGCTTGGCAGAGAAGTCCCCAAATCCATTGGGAATGAACTATTCAAAGTGACAGATGGGCTGGGCTGGGCCTGGTGGCACACACCTGTGATCCCAGTACTTGGGAGGCTGAGACAGGAGGAGCGCAGGTTTGAGGTCAGCCTCAGCAACATAGCAAGGCCCTCAGCAACTTAGGAGGCCCTGTTTCTAACAAAAAAGTAAAATAAGTCTTGGGGGTATATCTCAGAGGTAGAATGCCTCTGGGTCTAATCCACACAGTCTCTCTCTCTCTCTCTCTCTCTCGTCTCTCTCTCTCTCTCTCTCTTTCGCGCGTGCACGTGTGCACACACACACACACACAGAGTGATGAATACTAGTAACACAGTGATGCTACAAGTAATATATAATTTATAGAGTTCTTATATTTTAAAACTTGCCTTTAGCTGGGCGTGGTGGCGCACGCTTGTAATCCCAGTACTTTGGGAGGCGGAGACCGGAGGATCCGGGTTCGCGGCCAGCCTCAGTGCCTGTGCGCGCGTGCTCTCTCTCTCTCTCTCTCTCTCTCTACTCTCTCTCTCTCTCTCTCTCTCTCTCTCTACCTAGTGAGGCCCTCCGCAACTTCGTGAGACCCGGTTTCAAAATAAAGCATAAAAAAATAGGGCCAGGGGTGTAGCGCGGAGGTAGAACGCCCCTGCGTTCAATCCCCGGTACTGCAAAAAAAAAAAAAAAAAAAACTTGCCTTTAGTTTTGAGTTCCCCATTAAATGATGTCATAAAAATAGCCCAATGAAATTCACACTCCTATAGTACCTTCTTTTCAGCTTTAGGTGAAGAAATGCAATTAGCTATTTCATTACTGTAGCTATTTCATTACTGAAGTATGTTGACTGTCCAAAGGAAGATTTTAAGCTAAAAGGACAATCTTGAATTATTCCTTGTGAATGTTTTTTACTTTGTAGATTTGTTGAAGTATAGTTATTGGCTCCAAAAAATGGCATCTTTTGGTGACATTTTGAGAACTTGAATTAATTCAGTAAAAAATGGAATGATCCTATGGAAAATATATTAACATGTACTTAGTTTATGAATTCAAAGCAAAAATACAGCTTTGGAAAAGTTAAGTGGAAGTGGTTTTAGAACTAATGTTTAATTAGTGTTATTTGAATCCTAAAGAAGATTTAATAGTATTAATAGAGCAAAGTCAGTGTGTCTGAGACAAAGCTTTAGTATTATTTTTAAATCCTTGATGTGACGGGCGTGGTGGCGCATGCTCGTAATCCCAGTACTTGGGGAGGCTGAGACTGGAGGATCCAGGTTTGTGGCCAGCCTCAGCTACTTAGGCCCTCCGCAACTTAGTGAGACCCTGTTTCAAAATAAAAAATAAAAAATAGGGCTGGGGGAGTAGCCCGGAGGTAGAATGCCCTTGGGTTCAATCCCCAGTACCGCAAAAAAAAAAAAAAAATCCTCAATGTGAAAAGTTCAGGTGTATTCAAAGCTTATAGCATCAGAAGGAATTAGCATATTTCTTAAAGTAAAAGAGAAACTATTAAATGTAAATAATTTTGTACCCTTTAAATATAGAATTTAATTGCTGAGATATTGGTTAATGGTGAAAAAGGAATTTTCAGTCTGTTTACACAAAAACTCTTGCCATTTGCTGCCACTGTACTGACAAAGCTCTTGTGTGATGGTTGCTATATAGAATTTGAAGAAAGTAGTTTCTGGATCAGAGGTGGAGTTAACAAAATCTAATACATATATATTATAACATTAATAGTGGGAAAGGAATGAATTCATCAAAGTCAGAAAAAATAGAAATAAAAAAGGAATCCAAAGAAATAAGGATGAGTAGTAATTAAAAAGAAAGGGAAAACTCACATTCTTATATTACCTGTGAATGAGATGAAATTCTCTCCTGAAAGACAAACATGTTTAATTGGGCTATTAAAATAAAAAAATATATAAAGAACCAAGGACAAAAATTACATGATCATCTCAATAGATGCAGAAAAAGCATTAGACAAAATCTGACACCCATTTATATTAAAAACACTGAAGAAATTAGGGATAGAAGAATCTTACCTCAACATGATAAAGGCAATATATGATAAATCTAAAACCAATATCTTGCTGAACAAGAAGAAACTGAAAGTATTTAATCTAAAACCAGGAACAAGACAAGGATGCCCACTATCACCACCTAGTCAATACAGTTCTTGAAATCTAGCTGGACTAATTAGGCAAGAGAAGGAGATTAAAAGGATACAAATAGGGAAAGAAGAAGTAAAATTATCTCTGTAGATGACATGATTCCATACTTAGAAGACCCAAAAAACCCACCCAGAAGACTTCTAGAGCTGATACATAAATTCAGCAAAGTAGGTACAAAACCAACTTAAAAAAATCAATTTCTTTCCCTCCTTCCCTCCCTCCCTCCCTCCCTCCCTCCCTCCCTCCCTCATGTTTTCTCTCATATGTGGAAGTTAGAATGAAAATAGAAAACAAAAGGGACTTCAGTCAAATGAGAGAAACCAATAGAATGGTGGAAGTGGATTTGGAGAAAGGTGAGGAGGGGAAAAATGAGGCTTGAGGAAGGGAACAGTTCAAATAAAGCTATACCATACAGGAAGGTACTACTGTTAATCTCACTAACATGTATGTGGAGGGAGGAGGGGGAGCGGGGTGAGATACAGAAGGAGGTAGACCAAGTGCTATGTGAATGTATTTATGTATCACTTTGAATCTCACTATGATGCATAATTATAATGTACCAATAAAAGAATTTAAAAAACAAAATCAGAAAAATAACAGGAACAAAAATCCCTGACAGCCTTAAAAATAGTAATAAAGGTTGAAATGTTGTAGATAGTAGTAAAGGATAGACAAGAAGATTTCAGGAAAGCCTAAAGCAAATAAAAATACATTATTTTAAGGGGGTATTTAAAGTCTTTTAATGGTACAACATTCAGCATTATGAAATGATAAAAGATGTGATTTTTTAAAAGTGTGTCAGAGTTCTTCATATTCAATAACATAGCAGCTAAATATGTGAATAAAAATTCTTTTATGTTGTGACTTTGATCCCTTCCAGGAATAATTTTGATCTGATCAAAAATTAAAATCCTTAAATATGTTAAAAGATTTCCCTATTGCAAATTATTTCACAACTTTAATTTTTTGTATGCTTTTTTTTCTGTCCCAATATCTAAGTAAACTTGACAAAAATGTTAGGTTTGTAAAATGATTTACTTTTCAAATTCTTTGCCTTGAAGCACCTAGATCTAATTTTTTGTGCAAAAGATTATTTATATCTAAAAATTAGATCTTTCTTTCTTGTTGTTGTTGTTGTACTGGGAATTAAACCCAGGGGCATTCTACTTCTGAGTTACATCCCCAGCTCTTTTTATTTTTTGTTTGGAAATAGAGTCTGACTAGGTTCCTTAGAGTCTAGCTATGTTGCTGAGGCTGTCCTCAAACTTGTGATCCTACTGTCTTAGCATCCCAAGTACTGGGATTACAGGTATGGGCCACAGCACCCAGCTAGATATTTCAAATTAAACTTATTTTGGTGTTGTACATAGCTGGAGGTTAGAGTTATTAAGGTTTAATTTCTTTTGACAGTGTAAACGAGTTACTTACAAAATTCTAAGATTCTGTAGTTTTTATAGAGTTTGCATTAATTGCTGAAATCTTGGTTTTCTGGTGTTTTGCCACTGATCCACTCTGGGTATAGCAGAAACTTGTTTTCTAGCTTTAAAAAAATATATATTTTAAGATTAAGAACAGATTAGAAATATATAAAATTTGGGATCAACTTTTGAATTCTGTCAAGGGTTTTGAATCTGGCAAATACGATCTTAATAACCAGTAACATTTGTAAAATGCTTTTCAGTTTATAAAACATATATTTTGCATATTTTATCTTACTTCATACAATGCATATTGTAACACCCAAAGTTGAGTTGTCAATTCTGATTCGTTGAATTCTGATTTGTTGATCTTACCCAACAACAAACTTTGCTAATGCTTCAAAGAATACAGGCAAACATCAAGTGTAGATGAAGCATTCTTTATTTTGGAGGAGTCCCAAACTGTGAGAAACAGACTCCAAAAATGTCCCTTTCTTTTTTAGCATTAGAACATGTATGGCTCTGGATTAACATACAAGTTTTGAGCAATGTGTGCAAATTCATTTGTACAAAGGAAGTTGTTTTGGTTTTGGAATTCCTATTTTATATTCTCATAATTACACAGCTTATTTGACTACCCTCACCTTTCTAGCCTTAAATCCATAACTGCAGACTTATTTACAATAAACAGTTTTGTCAGTTGAACTCAACCTTGGTAACCACATATTCTAGATAGTGATGTATTTTTCTTTTAGTAAATACTCATAAATAGGTTTACAAAGCAACCATCTCACTTGAGATGAATCGCATGTTTACTAGGAACCTTGGTTGAAGTCTTTTTCTCTCCTCTAGTAGTTGAAGAGTGAGTTACAAGCTTGCTGTTACTTCTTTCCTTCCCAATGCATAAAAGTGATGGATTTTGTTCTGTATGGGAAATTTTAAGTTTGGTAAAGTAATCCATTAACTTTTTTATTTCGTAATTTGTCAGTATTCTCAGTTTTTAGTTCATGTTTGGGAAAATAAGCAATTAAAATGATACTTGCTAGATATTACTTAATTTTTTATTCTATATTACTAAATATTCTCAAATATAATAGGGCTATCACTAAATCCTAAATAGTTGCTGCGATTGTTTAACATTAATGTACTAAGGTAAGATGAGAATCTTCAGGGGTATGTTTAAACCTCCTGCCCTCTTATTAGAAATTTGAGATAATAGAAAATAAAGTTGAGATTTGAGGAATTTACTAAGAACTTAAACCTGCTTCAGTTTAGTGTAAGTCACAACAGGGTATGGATCCATTTGCCATTAACAAAATGAATCTGTTATGATTCTCTGATACATTGTTTTCGTTAATCATATTTGAAGTTTGGTTTACATTGCAGAGAGCCCTCAAAGATAGCAATAGATTAAAGAGATCCTTGTTTTTTACTTAAACTTGTACATTTACTAGGCCAAAAGCATAATACAAATTTCTTAATATAGAAGAGCTGTTATGTGTCTTCAAAATTAAATCTTCGAGAAGACTTTTGGATAAATCTAACACTTTTGCTAGTTTACTTAGATCTTAAGACAGGATAATCATACAGAAAAAGATGTTAAAAATGTTAATACTTCATATACTCAAGGATTCTCTTTGCTAATGAGAGAAAAAGGTTATTTGAAAGGATGAAAGAATAATAGAATTTTGAAAACTGCTAGAACCTTAGAACTCCATTAAAATGGCTGATTTGTTTTAAAAGGAAGAAATATTTAATATATATTTAAAAAATCTAGAATATTTTATCTGCTTCTTTTGCAATTCCAGCTCTTATACTATACTTGGGCCTAGGTGTTGTAACTTCTTTTAACTATGTATGTTTGGTTTTAGGTCATATCGATAGGGCTATCTCTGAGTTTTCTTTCAATGATTTGTTGTATTTACTCATTTATTTTTATTTTTATTTTTTTATTTTGCAACTAGGGCATTTTAAAGATGAATGAAAAAGAATTGGAAACAACTCCACAGCAGAGGAAATTTCCTGAATGGATGTCAATGCAGAATAAAAGATACACTGTAGAAGAAAGAAAGGTATTGTGTTCATTGACTATTCTTACATGGGAATTTAATTTAAATTTGACTGTACTTAAGTCAACCCTTACTTGTAACCTCAGGGCATTACTTAGGTCAGAGTTTCTGTTGTATGAATGAACCAGGATCAATTAAGTTTACAAAATGAGAATTCTTACTGCACATTTTCCTTTTTTAATATCCAGTTTGCCTGGTTGGCCTTAGTAGTCCGTACCAATTCAGATAATAATTTAAATGACATTAACATTGATGAATTTTTTGCTTGAGACAGTTTAAGTTCTTATAGATTTAAGATCTGGTAACCAGTCCTCAGCCCCCCCCCCATACTGGGGAATAGAACACAGGTGCATTCTACCTCCAAACTTCACCCCAGCCCTTTTTAAAAAATTTATTTAATTAATTAATTTATTTATTTATTTATTTATTTATTTATTTAATGGTACTGGGGATTGAACCCAGGGGCATACAACCTCTGAGCTACACCCCCAGCCCTATTTTTTTTTATTACTTATTTTGAGACAGGGTCTCACTAAGTTGCAGAGGCCTCACTAAGTAGCTGAGGCTGGCCGCGAACCCATATCCTCCTGTCTCAGCCTCCCAAGTACTGGGATTACAAGCGTGCGCCACCACACCTGGCTTTAAAATTTTTTATTTTGAAGCAGGGTCTCTCTAAGTTGCTGAGGCTGCCCTTGAACCTGTGATCCTCTTGTCTCCGCCTCCCAAATACTGGGATTACAGGCATGCACCACCATGCCTGGCTCAGTCCTCAGCATTTTAAGCCCATATTATTATTTTTTTCTTTTTTTTGCGGTACCGGGGATTGAACCCAGGGGCATTCTACCTCCTAGCTATACCCCCGGCCCTATTTTTTATACTTTATTTTGAAACCGGGTCTCATGAAGTTGCAGAGGGCCTCACTAAGTAGCTGAGGCTGGCTGTGAACCCGGATCCTCTGGTCTCTGCCTCCCAAGTACTGGGATTACAAGCATGCACCACCACACCTGGCTTAAGCCCATATTATTACGTCTAGAACAATAATATAATAGTCAGAAAAAACTGGGTAAAATAAATGCTTTTATGAAAATAGGATTTGAAATTTAAAATAGACCTATTAGTCTATTTTAAAAATAATAATTTTATTAAATTATTATTTAATAAAATAATTATTTTTCAACCCATTGAAAAATAATTTTACAATGGGTTGGCTTTTTCTTTGTTAAATTGACCATATTAGTCTCTAAAGCATTAACTTATAAAACTTAGAACTATACATTGATTCTTCAGTGGACTTTATTATTTCCGTTAACATTTATTATTTAATAGGAAATTTACTTGTGTCTGTTTTCAATTTTATTTAACTCAAGGCACGTAATCAGAAGAATGTTCTTGAAGATGACCTCCCCTTCTTAGAATTCACTGGATCTATTGTATATAGCTATGAAGCTAGTGATTGCTCTTTCCTATCAGAAAATATTTGGTAAGAGATTTGAATTTCCTTATTTCATTGATTTTCTACCCTTAGAAAATAAATAGCTATTATGTTAATATTTGTAAGACTACCAAGTTTTACAGTTGAGGTGTGTTCCAAAAATAATTATTTTTGCATATAGCATATCACTGTGTTCTGTTTTACTTTTTAAATAAAAAATAAAATCACTGAATTAAATTTGCAATTTATATTTGTTCATCAGCTTTTATATTACTTTGGATATTTTTTTACTTTTAAAACTTCAAATGTTACATATAGAACTATTGAACACATTGTTTTTAGTTTACCAATTTAGGGGAAAAATGCAAAAATTATTCATCCTTTATATCTTACTAAAAATACCAACATAGTAATATTGAATAATGGCTATGAATGGCTTTGTTTTATTTAGTTAGTAAAAGTTATACCAAATATTACTTAAAAAGAACATAACAATGACTGTTAATACTTTTAATAGTTGCCCTTGTGTCTTAGTCCATTTTCTGTTGACATAAAAAATTATCACAGATGAGGTAAATTGTAAAGAAAATAAATTTATTTCTCACAGTTTTGGAGGCTGGGATGTCCAAGACCATGGCACTGGCCTCTGATGAAGGCTTTTGTGCCATGTCATAACATAAGGTGGTGGAAGGGGAAGCAAGCAGAGAGACAGGGCGTTAGAGGCCTGAACTTAAACCTACTCTCTGCATACCCAACCCATTCCTGTGGTAACAACATTAATCCATTCAGGAGGGCACAGCCTTCATGACCTCATCACCTCTCAACATTGTTGTATTGAGGTTTAAATTTGGACATGAGTTTTGGAGGGAATATTCAAACCGTAGCACCTTGTTAAATTAGAACTCTGCAATAAGGCAATCTAAGGCTCTTGAAGCTTTTTACAAGCAGAAATTGTGAGGAGTTAATTCAGATCTTTTTTGAAGTTGTAAAACCTATCCTTTTTTTCTTTAAACTGTTATACATTGGGTTAACAAAAGCAGAAGTAAATTAAGCTATTTATTAATGTTCTTTGATAGTGGGTATAATCTAGACATATCATTTAGGTGTCCTCACACTCCACGTATCTGGGTGCTTTTGGGTCTCAATGTATTGAATTAAATTAGATTCTCAGAGAAGGTACAATCTCTTATGATTATATATTAACTTCACCAACTTACCAACTTCACCAACTTACATAACCTCACCAACTTATAGCATTGCCATAGTATGTCATATCTGAAGTCAATAAGTGTAAGTGATTTGAAGAATTTTAGTTTTGATGAATAGTGTATATTTAAAGGCAGGCAAAGTTTCAGTTTTGTATCCCCCCTCTTCTCTGGCCACTTTTAAGATTTGTACTGTTACAGGTTTCTGAACATGCCTTTGTGTAGTGTGGCTTGTGTTTATTCTGCTTGGGATTCATTGAGGTTTTTTTTTTTATTTGTAGGTTTTCATCAAATTTGAAAATTTCTTAAAGTTTTTTTTCTCTCTTCCTGTTACTTAAGTTAGATTGCTTGATACTGTTTTCTCTTGTTTTCCTTTTTATTTTTTTTCTGTGTTCCAGTTTGAATAGTTTCTTTGAGTGTCTTCAAGTTCACTAGTAATTTTTCCTTCTGTAGTATCTGATCTGCTGTTTATTTCCTGTAAAGTTTTTTTTTTTTTTTTTTGGTACCTGGG
>PVJS01006081.1:7869-61530 GCA_004027185.1 Glis glis | reverse complement strand
CCCTCCCTCCCTCCCTCCTCCCTCCCTCCTTCCCTTCCTCTTGTACTGGGTATTGAACCCAGTGATAGTCTACCTCCAAGCTACAACCCCAGCCCTATTTTTGTTTTGTTTTGAAAAGGGGTTTTGCTATGTTGCTGAGGCTGTACTCAAACCTGCAATCCTCGTAAGACTCCCAAATACTGGGATTATAGGCATGGGCCAACACACCCAGCCAGGATTTTGTTTCACAATGCTGGGCAGTGGCAGAGACCACAGCTCAGTCAGCCCAGTAATCAGGGAAGGAGACAGACAATCAAGACTCTATAGAGTACTGTGCTGCTAAGCTAGGATGTTTGGTAGCTTAGGTGGATTCAGTGCATTTTTGACTCACCATATTTCCAATTTAATGGTGGGTTTATCAAATGCCAGCTCCTGGTAAGTTGAGGAGCATCTGTAATCAGTTAAAAGCATCTCAGAATTCATCTCCTCCATCTAGAATCCTCTTAGAAAAAAAATTTCACATTTTTCAAACCTTGTCTGATTAAATAAAGCTAGTCATTTCCCATAAATGCCAGGAAACTTAGGCTTTTAGGTCAATATGCAGTACGGTCACCATGGTCCTTTACGACTCTCTCCCTAAGGGAAAAACCACAAGATCATTCTCTTTCTGTACACGATCACTGCAGCCCGTGTTAGAAACGTGTGTGCACTGTGCAAGACCAAACATCCTAGAGAGAGAAGACAGTGCTTTACTGATTTCTATATTCTTATTATTTGCTAAATGACATTTCTTGATTTAACTTGTGGCTCAAATTCTGATGAGTAGAATCAGAATTATAGAGCTAGGCATGTCCCTTGAGAGCTTGATATTCTCCTTTTTTCCCCCTCTACTTAAAGATTGTAAACTAAAGATACCCTGACAGATAGTAAGATAAAATTGCATCTTAGTTAAGAAATCTTCTAGGAGGAAAATAACTTAGGGTAAGCATTATTTTAAAAAAGAAAATACAGATTATTTATTTATTTATTTGATATAGTGCTGGGATTGAATCCAGGGTCTGTGCATGCTAGGCAAAAGTTTTATCACTAAGCTATACCCCCAGTGTAGCTGCGCCATTTGCTACGGATGGTGTTGATGTTGATTGATTCATTAGAAGTCTCTCACATGAATGACAATGGATTCAACATGACAAGATCTGAGGAGGCCGGGAAGGAGAAGAGATATCTCTTCTCTCTCTCCTTCCTTCCATCAGTGTCCCACTTCTATTGAGAGTTATAACCAAAACTTATTAATCACAGAAAACAGCCAAGCAGTCATGGGGTGAGCCAGGGAAAAACATCAAAGTAGTCACAGATGAATCAGGGAAGGAAAGGGTAAACAAAGAAGTTGTCAGAGTCATTGCTTATCAGTCTCATGGTCCTTGGAGATTTGTCTGTGTGCAGAAATCTCCACTTGGGTGGGCAGTTTGTGCCCCTCCCAAGCTGGACTGGGGTGACCTCAAAACTGATGAATAGCCAGGCCCGCAACACCCCAGCCTTCAGACATTTTACTTCTGATGATTTTTCAGAGTAGTAGTAGTGCAGGAGCTGGTAACTCATTATACAACAGAAATGAGTTGCAAAGAATACTGCTATGCACTTAGGAATATGCTTCATCCGTGTTCTTAGAAATCTTACTAAAAAGAGTGGTCCTGGGACAGCAGCAGTAATACCACCAGGAGTGTGTGGAAACAGACCATCATGCTCCACTCAGACCCACTGAATCAGAATCTGCATTTCAACAAGATTCTCAGGTCATCTATATTCATACGAAAATTTGAGAAGCATAGCTCAGGAGACTGGGTAGTATGAATGGAACATCACACTCCAAAGACCTTAAGATGGTAAACCCCGGCCTTTGCCTAGTAGATAGAATTAAACATTAATTTTAGCTGATTGTGGAGTTTCATCAGCATCCTCTCGATGCCACTGTTCACATCAGATGGCAAGATAGGATTGCCAGCAACAATGTTCTGGACAGCAGCCAGTCCATTAGTGTGAGCAGTCTAGCTTCAGTGGAGGATGGATGGCTTCCTGTATGGAGGATAAGTGGAGGTTAAGACATACAGGGAGGCGTGGGCTCATACTATGGAAATCCTGAGGAAAAAATGAATGTCCAAGGTCCATATGCATGCTGCTAGATATCGACAGCATGCTCCCCTTCGTACACCACACAGATTGAATTATTTTCCTCGTGCTTCTTCTGGAGATCCTCCATGGAGATGATTGGACATCATTAAAACTGTTGGTGAGGGCTGATTTTAGATCTTTAACCACTGCCAGGTGCAGTCCCTATGCTTGAGAAAACCCTCAGCATGGAAGATGCCCAGAAGAACATGGGGACGTTTTTAATAAGTGCAGGAAATGGAGGGGTAGCTTTTTGAAGATAATTTCCTGCCAGCATGCCTAGGGATTTAATGGCTGAGAGTCTTATCTATCTTAGATTTGACTGTTGAGAACAATAATGAATTGTATAAATTGGTGCGAAATAACTACGTAGGAATCAAAATTAGAGGGTGTCCCTTAAGTGCACCCTAGGAGATTAAAAGACTGGGGAGGGGTCACCCACTTAATTCAGCTGTCAGTTGGTGGTGGCTCTACACCATTTAGGGCAAAAAGGGCTTTTTAAACAGCCCTACAATGTCCAGTGACCCTATCAAAAGGGACTTTTTTGAATGGGAAGGTCAATTCTATCTCTGGGGTTATAGCTCCAATTTGGAGAAAAATAATAAGCCCCAGCAATAAGTGGGGTCTCCATATGGAGAACCAGTTCGTTGCTTCATTTCTGTTCATTGGTTGATGCGATGGCCCTGAGAAAAAATAAAATTGCTTACATATTTCTGAGGTCATTTCTGGGATTGGGGTACTGTGGAAAGAGTAGCTCAGGCATGTTGGCCATTTTGTTTCTTGGTAACAACATCATTTTTTTCCACAGCAACAATTACTTTTCTCTTTATTTACATTTTATGTCAAATTGGTAGACTTAGCTGCTATGTATTTTAAAAAAATATATCCATGACTAGGGGTATAGTAGAACACTTGCCTAGCATGCATGAGGTCCTATCCCTAGCACTACAAAAAATAAAAATAAAAAAATCCATTCATTAAATTCTTGTTGCACTGGGTAACATTAATGAGCCTTGTAAGAAAAGGGAGCATCTCAGAAAATCATCTTATGATGCCGCTGGATACTTTTATTTTGAGGAAATCAAATCTCATACATTATTTTATTGTGCAGAGTGCTCATTGTTGATAGTGATCATAAAAAACAAAGACCTGTTGCAAAGTCTGTTAGGTAAACAGACTATGTATAGTCTAGTCTTTGGTTTTGCCAAATTGGATTATATATTTGTCAGGTCAGTAAACATCTATCGATCGTGGTCTGTGTGCCAGGTACTGTGCCCAGTGTTGGAAATATGTTTCCCTTCAGTAGGTGGTTGGAAGACTTGGATTCCTTACAATAGAATTATAAGGAGCAAAGTCCTTTAGGACTCCCTGGATTCATTGCTGGAGAAACTTGCATGTTCACATTTCTGTGTTCCTACAAGGAGATTGATTATAGTTAATCTTATTTGAGGACATACTTGCATTCTTTGGAAATGTAGCTGTTGAAACACTCCTAAGGAACATTGCCTTCATATTTTACATAATCGAAAGTCATGCTCTACCTTATAGTTTAAGTAATAATACTTCTAATGCATTCAGAACTTGAATAATAAAAAATTACTTTTCTGTACCAGCATGCCAACAAACAGCTTTCCATTAGAATTAGTCCCTGTGTTCAAAGCTTGTGGAATATTTTTGAAACCTTGGAAGTAAGTAATCGATGGACTAGCCTTCAGTTTCCTCAGCCTGCTCTTCGCATGGAGGCGTGTCGTAAATCAGATTCGCTGAGTCATTACTCATTTCCTCACGTCAGTCACAGTGAGAGGGGAGTTACTTTTAAAACTTGACAAGGTTATCAAAATGTATGAAAACTTGACTTTGGGGAATTTTGTACCCACATGCATATATTTCGGGGCAATAGAGAAATTAGGGGAAGAACCAGAGGATAGATGAATTCATTTTGAGAACTCAGCAATATTAAAGATACTATGTTTTCAAGATCTTAAAATTACTTTCTTTTTTTGAAGGGAAAATGAGGCCTTACCTATGTGTTTAAATAATTGAATATCTCTATCTGATGCTTCTCTCCCTTGGAAAAGACCAGTGTAAACGACCTCACTGTAAGAAAACTCTTTTGTGTGTCGTTTCATTTGCCCTGGTTGTCTTATAATTTGCTCTGACATCAGCTGAAGAGAGGATGCCAGACCAGTTCCGGGATGTAGCCCCAGCTGTGTGCCAGGAGATGAGTGATAACACATTGCATAATGACTCAAAAGTTGGAAGGTATTTCCTGTTACAACAGCTGGAAACATTTTGTCCAGTTGGCATGAACAGTGCTGAGGAATTGGCTTTCTAAGATGGTAAAGGACTGGAGGGTTCCTGGCTGGAGGTTTTGGAGAAAAGAGAATAATGGTCCAATATGTTGAACCCAACCCAGGGAAAATAACTTCAATAAGAACAGAAGAACAGCTAGCATTTTTTGAATGCGTACCATATGCCAGGCATTAATTATTTCCTTTTTGCCGTACTAATAGTATTGAGTATTATGTGGTAGATCCTATTGTTATTGCCATCTTATTCAGGCAGAAACGGGGAAAGTAACTGGCCCAAATGACTTGTACCTGGCCAGGGCAGATGGATGTTCTTGACCACAGGGCTGTACTTGGTGCTTTATGGTGGTTTTTATTTATTTATTTATTTATTTATTTATTTATTTATTTATTTATTTGCGGTACTGAGGATTGAACCCAGGGGCATTCTACTTCCGAGATACACCTGCAGCCCTATTTTTATTTATTTATTTATTGGTTTATTTATTTATTTATTGGTTTATTTATTTATTTATTTTTGCAGTACTGGGGATGGAACCCAGGAACATTTTACCTCTGAGCTACGCTCCCAGCCCTATTTTTTATTCTTTATTTTGAAACAGGGTCTCACTAAGTTGCAGAGGGCCTCACTAAGTAGCTGAGGCTAGCCGTGAACCTGAGATCCTCCTGTCACAGCCTTCTAAGTACTGGGATTACAAGCGTGCGTCACCACGCCCGGCTTTTATGGTTTTTTTTTTTTAATGTTTTTAGTCAATAAAATTCACATGCATCCTTTTTTTAGTAATAATGCTTACAATTTATTGCTCAGCTTTATTGACTTTGCCCACTGGAGTTTAAAAATACTTTTGTTCTGAAATCAAATGCTGGTGATCTGTTAGTGCTTCTACATGTTAACATGAACGTACTACTTGGCAAAAGAGTAGTAGATGTTGAGAAAGCTACTGAAATGTCTTCTTTTGATTTCATCTAAATGTTTCTTGATATTTTGATTGGCATTTGGATTGTTAGTAATTATGAAATTAATCTACTTAGAGTCATTAAAATAACTTCAGACCTTTTCTTAGATTATCATAAAACTTTACATTCCCAACAGAGGAAAAGAACATTTTTTTTTAAAGAAGATTGGTAATGTAACTTGTCTCTCAGAAATACAATTGTTTTATGCAAAGAGAACATTGTTGAATTTTAAAGCAAGTCAGATTAAATTTTTTTAAATTGATTGCTGCTTTATTGAGGTATAATTTACATGCCATAAAATTACTCCGTGTAAGTATACAAGTCAATGATTTTAATAACCTTACAGAGTCATGCAGCTGTCACTGTGTTCCAGCGTTAGGACACTCACTCAGAAATGTCCCTCCTGCCCATTTGAGTCAATGCCTGCTCCCAACTCCAGCCCGGCCACCACTTATCTATCTGCTTTGTAATGACATCGGCTTTTCTACCTTCAAAGTCATTTGTGTAGTCATGGATTCACTAAGTCCATCCCCTTTAACCTTCCCTGCAGGGTCACCTCTGCAGCTCAGCTCAGGCAACACTGGGCTGCCTGGAGGTTTTATAAGGAACATGGCAGAGAAGATTTTGCAGGCAGTTCTAGCACAGTGAAACACCTATTATCTCTGTACTCTTTGCCCATAAGGTATTTCTTAGTTAATTCCAAATTCAAGTATCCAAGGAGGAAAACCACTTCACATTCATGGCAGGGTAGAATAGTGATTGTCCTCTGTTGCCCGAACAGTATTTCCCAGAGGCCTATTCTTCACTCCTGCCTTCTCTGTGGTCCATTTCATGGTCCTTTCTTTGTTATGGTCTAAAATACTATTTATAGGCTGATTAAGTTTTAAATGTTATTAACATATTCAAGCTGTGTATCTGTCTGTTCATATTTGAAATATGGTTTCCTTGTGCTTTGTCTGTTTCTTGGGTGAGATCCAATTATTTTATAATCTCTTTTTTCCTTTTCATGGTGGTTTCCCTACTTTTCTTTGATCGCTTTACTATTCAAGATCTTTGAGGACTCTCTTTGTTGGCTACTCCTCTATTTTTGGGAAAGAGACTTCATAGTGAATTCCCATTCTGGTCCTTGAACCACATCATTGAATGCCTTTGAAATTCAGTGTCAAGAGAATGCTGACTTTTGGATTCCAGAGAAGTTTCTGTATTGAGTGTATCTCTTTTATCTTGTCCAAGGCCATCTCTAAACCAAAAACAAGGGTATTTCTTACCTGTGAGGCATCTCACCAGGTAGGAAGGAGAAGCGGGTCTCTGCTGAGAACCAATGTCCTTGGACTCATTTCTAGGCACTGTTCTGTCAGTGAGGTACTGAGATTATTCCCAGGTATTACTCTCTTCTTACCTCCTTCTTGGTGACCTGCCTATCTGAAGAACCAAAAGATTTTTGGTGATGAGTAGCTACATGGGAGAGAATCATGTACAGAAAAATTTCAAAACTTACTATGTGGGTTTTATTATAGTTCTTATTAGCTAAAGCTGACAGCAGAAAATAATAGTAATGAAATGGAAAGTTTGATTAATTTCAAAAATTAAAAACACACCAAAACCCTGCCCCTTTAACTGAGGTTTTCTTGTTTTATCTATAACAGTAGCTCTTAAATTGGGGGGGGGGATGAGTGTTCCCTCATGACTGCTATGACTATATCCCCAGGAAAGTTACATTTCTCAGATGAGGTGATTTTCTTATCCTTTGGGGAAGAATTTATACACTCTTGATATTTACTCAGCAAGTGATATAAATCAAATCTTACCTTAGATAATCTCTAATTTCTACACATTTGGAAACCAAAGCAATCAGGAGAGTCCAGAAAGAGAAATGAAGAGGTAAATTCTGCCACCTGTGTTCATTCACGCTTTTGATAATCAAAAGAAAATTCTTATTCTTGACAAAACATTTCCTGTTCATAGAGAAAGGGGCGGCATTTGCTTTCTTTCACTGGCTAGGACTCGTCACCAGAAAAAAAAAATCATCTGGTGCTTCCCCACAAAGGAAGACAAAAACATGGCCCTTCTCCATACCACTCCTGCTCACATTTTTCTTTTAACCTCCTTTTTCTTTTGCTCCTTAATTTTTTCCTCTCATTGGAACCTTTGATAAATGTGAGATAATTTCTCTTTTCTTCTCATTGAATTTTTTCATGTATAGGAATCACATGCCTGGCTTTAAATCGATCCTTCTTTTACAATGGACTCTTCAGTGCTCTTCATCACGTTGTTCTGGGCAGTACATTTTCAGTATGGTAAAGCGTTACCCAGCCGATGGTTCTGGAACGCCTGAGGGGTCCATGCGTGTGTTCAGTAATGACATTAATATCTTTTAAAGTATAATTGTTGCATAAAACCTTTACCTTATAAAGGAATTGGTTTTCAAGCCACCGAGCTTGTATCAAGCAGCTATGCATGGCAGTTAGTGGGGACTGAGAGAGAGACCTCATTTTTCACTGGCAGAGAGCTCCTGGTTTTGACCATTACATAGTTTTCACTAGGTCTTATTCTAAGCCATATATTCTTAATTTTATATTCATAAACATTGGTTAAATATAGGAAGTTAATGCAAAGCAGGATATAGGATGAGGACAAGGCCACCTATCATAAAACCCATTAAGGTGTTTCTTGTACTTAAGAAAATAAGCACAAAATATACAGCTATATTGGATAGATTAATCATTATATTTTCTTAAAAGAAAATAAATAAAATTTATTTTTAAAATAAAACATTTCCTTTAATAAATAAAAAATTTAAAAAAGAAAATATAGTGGTTAAGTTTTTATTGATTGATATTGAACTATTCCAAATATACTACCCAAGATGATTTGGAAGGGGAATATGCAAAGTTTACATCAGGTCAAATAGATTTTTTTATAATAGATATTTTAATATAGATTTGGTTTAATACAAAATAAGGTGTCATCATTTAAAAATTTTTGTGCTTGCCAGGTGTGGTGGCGCACGCTTGTAATCCCAGTACTTGGGAGGCTGAGACCAGAGGATCGCAGGTTCGTAGCCAGCCTCAGCTACTTAGTGAGGCCCTCCGCAACTTAGTGAGACCCTGTTTCAAAATAAAGAATAAAAAATAAGGCTGGGGATGTAGCTTGGAGGTAGAATGCCCATGGGTTTAACCCCTAGTACCGCAAAAGCAAAGCAAAAAAAAATTTTGTGGTCAAATCATATATTACCTTATAAATCAGAACTACTTGAAAATATATAACTCAAGTTGATTGGAAAGAACAAATTTTGTCTTTATAGTTCATAAAATTTATCCAAGTTCTATTAATGTATTTCTTATTTAAGTATATTATTTAAAATAACTATCATTCAGGATAAAGAAAATGTGGTATTTATACACAATGGAGTTTTACTCAGCCATAAAGAAGAAATGAAATTATGCCATTTGTAGGTAAATGGAGGAAACTGTATAACAGTATGTTAAGTAAAATAAACCAAGCTCAGAAAGTCAACGGTCATTTTTTTTCATGTGTGTGGAAACTTGAGAGAAAAAAGGAAAAAAAGGAAGGGGATCTCCTGAAAATAGAAGGAAGACCAGTAGAGCAGAGAGTGGGGATCAGGGTGAGGGAGGACGGGAAAGAAAGGGGATATACTGGGGAAGGAAATTGGCCAAATTATGTTATTTGGCCAAATTATGCATGTATGAAGTTTAAATTATGCATGTATGAAGTTCACTATGCATGCATAGTGAACCCCACTATTATTTTTAATAAAATAACTGTCATTCAAAAATATATAATTTACTTAAAAATTCCTTAGGTTGTTCAAAAGGCTAAATATGAAAATATTGGTGGGAAAGAAAAGGATTGGGACATGAGTGTTTGGGTCATAGTGGGGTGACTGAATGAGAATGTGCTGCCAGTTACTTTGGGAATATCATGGACCTCGGTGTTTCTAACATGGTGCTTTACTTTTACTTAAACGTTTGTTCATTAGAGGAATTTACATATACTATGTGGTACTTCCACTTAATATGTTGTTGTTCTCATTGTAAAAAACCAGAATTCATACTCCAATATATGCAAAATGACTTGTGGCCACTATGGGAACCCTCAGGTGGGAGATTCATTGTAGTAAATATCTTTTCACGGATCCAAGACCTGGCTGTACTGAAGAAAGTTCTGGTTTTGCCTGCACAGTGGATTCTTATCAGTCTAAATGAAAAAATTTCCCACTTTCTTATTCCTAGCAGACTTAAATAATTTAACAACCTGTTCCAAATAAAGTACACCTCCAACTTTATTTTTTTTGTGGTACCGGGGATTGAACGCAGGGGCGTTCTACCTCCGCGCTACGCCCCCGGCCCTATTTTTTATACTTTATTTTGAAACCGGGTCTCACGAAGTTGCGGAGGGCCTCACTAAGGACAGAGAGAGAGAGAGAGAGAGAGAGAGAGAGGGAGAGAGATAGCGAGAGAGCTGAGGCTGGCCGTGAACCCGGATCCTCCAGTCTCCGCCTCCCAAAGTACTGGGATTACAAGCCTGCACCACCACGCCCGGCTCACCTCCAACTTTAAAAGTGAGTTGTGTGTACACTCCTTCTTCAACTGTTTTGAGAATAGGATCAATTATATATTTAAGGTTTGATATAGAAATTAGGGATCCCAGGAACATCTCATGACCCAGATTGTTAATAGTTTTGAAGCACTATTATTGTTTTGGCTCTGTATTCAAGAAAGCTTAATTATCAATGATGTTAGCGATACCTTCCTATCTGAAGCCATTTTTTCTTTTCTTTTTTCTTCTTATTACTTAAAAAACATTTTTTGATGTGTCTTGTTTTCAAAGTTTGTTGGTGTGGAGTGGGATGGGGTGGGAGCTGGAAGTAAGACCAGTATCATGATCATGAGGTTGCTGTTGTCCTCCCCTGACATAACTGTTTCTCTGACTTTCCACTCCCCTCCCTGGCAGCTCCAACATCGGCCTGCTGTCCTTCCTTTTCTTGTCTGCCCTGTATCTCGTGAGTCACACAGTGACTAACCCAGTCTGCTCCAGCAATGCTTTGGGAATCCAGTTCTGCTTCTCTGTGCCTGTGACTCTCAGGTTCTCGCGCTTGACCTGAACACTTGCAGAAGTTCTCTAGCTGATCTCTGCTTCCCATCTCTTTCCTCCCCAACCTTTCTCCTGCACTGTGTCCAGAGGGCTCTAAGACATAGAACTGCTCATTGTCCCTGTTTCCCTCCTGCATGGCATATAAATCCCTTCAAGATGTGGACCCCTATCTCTTTCCATCCTCACTTCTTGCCATTTTCTCCTGCATGCACAGAGTCCCAGTTCTCCCAGTAGTGTGCTGGTTTTGACCTCAAGTGTCTTGCAGATCCATTCTCTCTGCCTGAATACCCTCCATCTGGTCTTTCTAGTGACCCCTCTCAGAAGACAACTCCTCTGGTGTGTTTAGACAACATCCCTGTGCACAGAAAATGTGCATCCCCACCATACCATAGACCTGACATCTGTGCTGAGAACTTTCGTCCAGAAAGCCCTGAATGTCCAGACCCAAAGAAAACTATCTTTCCTTTTGTTTTTATACTTCACCAGACTAATAAGTGTTAAATAACTTTCCTTCCTACCTCAGTAAGCCTACAGCTGTTATGTCACTCCATTCTTAAGTAAAGTCTGTTTTAGAGTGTATTACAGTGTGTTTCGCAGTTTATAAAGGTAAAATGCATTACATTTCTAAAATAGTAATAATTACACACCTGGTGCTCATCCTCACTGAGTTTGTGGCACATTCGGGGATTATGGTAATTGAAAACGCACCTCTGGATTATTGACACTTGTTAATTCTCTCCAGTCTTCAAGTAATGATTAGTCACCAGCAGGGTAAAAAGCTGTGGTTCCCTCATGCTGCCAAGTAGAGATCAAAGTGCCACCGATCTTTCCTGAATTATAATTACATATGTTTTGTTGGAATCTCCTTTGTTCTAGAGGAAATAAAATTTGTCTTGCTTTGTATTTATCATGTAGGAGAGAGAAAAAAATCAGACTCTCAAGATGTTATTGTTGTGAATAAAGAATCCGTGCCTCAGAGACCAACAGGATGTTAGTGAAATTGAATGACCAGAACTGACTGTCATGTTTCTTTGTGCAAAAAAAGGAAGAAAAAAAGATGGCATTGACACAGAGCAGAGGTGGAAATAGGAGAGTGAAGGGAAAGATTTTGCAAATGGACAGCCTGAGGTTCCCATTGGAGGACAGTCACACAGAGAACTATCATGAGGGACTAGAATAACCTAGTGTTG
Organism: Glis glis; assembly: GCA_004027185.1. Lineage (NCBI taxonomy): Eukaryota > Metazoa > Chordata > Mammalia > Rodentia > Gliridae > Glis > Glis glis. Next base: position 49,814 of record PVJS01006081.1, on the reverse strand, counting down.
TGTTGGAAAGAAACTTATACAGGCGGATCATGGAACCATGATTCTGGCTCCAAAAATAGAGTTACATTAACTGCACAAAGCACTGTGGGGAAAGGCCTGTGCATAGCAGGCTGGTGGGTCCTGGGCCATTTGGCTTGTCTCTTCTGGTTTCCTCAGCTATTTATAATGTGAGGTTTTCTGGTCATGCAAGAGAGAGCTTACATACTTATTAATAAAGATATGAGATGGCACAGAAGAAGAGTGATTTGAAGTGGGCCAGAAATCAGACCCACTGAAGACATTAGAAAAGATGTTAAAACCTACTCCTGAAGCCTGTTAATGGTTCTTGTAAAAGCCATTTTTAACCAATTTCAGATTCTTTTTTTTTTTTTTTTTTTTGCAGAACTGGGGATTGAACCCAGGGGCATTTTACCTCCAAGCTACACTCCCAGCCCTATTTTTTATTCTTTGTTTTGAAACAGGGTCTCAGTAAGTTGCAGAGGCCTCACTAAGTAGCTGAGGCTGACCGCAAACCCGGATCCTCTGGTCTCAGCCTCCCAAGTACTGGGATTACAAGCGTGTGCCACCACGCCCGGCTCAGATTTTTTTCTTTTAACTTGCATGTATAAATTGCACCAATGAGAGTGAATACTTCAAGAGGGTGTGTGTGTGTGTGTGTGTGTGTGTGTGTGTGTGTGTGTGTGTTGAACCTAGGGGTGCTCTATCTCTGAGCTACACCCCCAGTCCTTTTTATTTTGAAACAGGGTATCACTAAGTTACCACAGGCTTGTCTGAATTTTCGATCCTCCTGTCTCAACCTCCCAACTACTGGGATTACAGGCATGTGCTGCCATACCAGCTTTAAGAGGGCTTTTTAAAGATAGAAAATAAAATCATGTTTCTTCTATTGGTTATGATATTTCATATATATGTAAAAATTACTCAGAAACATTTTGAATCCATAGGGTCACTGAAATAGAGATTAGAAGTGGGAAGACATATGATGTGCTGAGAAAATGGTCCCACTAGGGAAAATGGCTAAGGATAGTTAGCGTTCGCGTTCTCCAGATATTTTGAGCTCTAAGAAAGGAGTGGAAATGCAGTTGTAATGGGGTTTCGTAGCAGTAGAACAATGCATTTTGGTTTGTCAAAAAACATAGATCTTTCTCTGGTATTAATGTTGAGGTTTCGCTTCCCCTTGAAACTCGAGGTCTCACGGGAACTGTTGCACATGCTGCAGACCCACCTGGCTGCCACTGTCCCCTCAGCTGAGCTCAGTGTAGACTCTGTGTTCCCTGCAGGGCACGTTTGCCCTCTTACAACTGCTTTCCCAGGACGTAGATCTCTGCCCTGCACTGCTTCCTCCTCACTATGGAAAAGAGCCTGTCCTTTCTTCTTTTTTTTTTTTCACTACAAAGCTTATATATTTAATAATATTTTATATACCTTTATTGGTGCAGTGTAATTATACATCATAGTGAGATTCAAAATTATACAAACATACACGCATGCATCACTTGGTGTATTTCTCTCCTTATACTCCCCTCCCTTCTTCCCTCCACAGACATGTTAGTGAGATTGGTAGTAAAGCCTTATATGGACATAACCTTATTTCATCTGTTCCCTTCCTGAATCCTTGCTATTCCCCTCCTTACCTCCTCTGTCCCATTTCCCTTTCACTATTTTACTGTTTTCTCTCATTTTATTGAAGTCCCTATTTTTGTTGTAGTTTCCACATATGCAAGAAAACATATGACCCCTTGACTTTTGGAAACTGGCTGATCTCACTTAGCATAATATTCATTCCCCATGAGGTAGCAAAGGCCAAGTCATGTCATTAAACTAAGCTTTCAAGAAGGGCTTAAAGGCGAGGGAGCAGCCTTTACACTGGACCCTCCACAAGGCTGACCCTGAAGTCCAGACACCAATTTCCTCTCCAGCAGGGTGACAGCAGCCAGCTGGCCTGTTCCCAGTGGGAGCACCCTGCATCCTGTCTCTCATCCCTTCTTAGACTCCAGCCTAGCCCCCCCCATCCTCCCCAAGTAGTGAGGGAGTTTTCCTTTTCAGTGGTTAGAACACTGAACACTCACTCTTTGCGTTCTTCAAGAACACAATACACCATCAACTATAGACACCATGCTATACAACAGGGCTCTTGAACATCTTACTCCTGTCAAATTATTATTATTATTATTATTATTATTATTATTATTATTTTTGCGGTACCGGGGATTGAACCCAGGGACATTCTACCTCCGCGCTACACCCCCGGCCCTATTTTTTTATACTTTATTTTGAAACCGGGTCTCACGAAGTTGCGGAGGGCCTCACTAAGTAGAGCGAGAGAGAGAGAGAGAGAGAGACAGGGAGAGAGAGAGCTGAGGCTGGCCGCGAACCCGGATCCTCCGGTCTTCGCCTCCCAAAGTACTGGGATTACAAGCATGCGCCACCACACCCACCTCTGTCAAATTATAATTATGTATCTTTGACCAACATCACTCCATTATTCCTTCCCCATCCTTCCTAGCCTCTGGTAACCACCATTCTTCTCCCTACTTCTGTGAGAACAGGGTTGTTTTTGTTTGTTTGTTTGTTTGTTTGTTTGTTTGGGGGATTCTGGGGATTGAACCCAGGGGAATTCTACCTCCAAGCTATACCCCCAGCTCTATTTTATTTTATTTTGAAACAGGGCCTGACTATGTTGCTGAGGGCCTAAGTTGCTGAGGCTGGTCTCAAATCTGGAATCCTTTTGTCTCAGCTTCCCAAATTCTGGGATTATAGGCATGCACCACCATATCCAGCTTGTTTGTTGTTTTTTTTTAAATATTAAACACATGAATGAGGTCACGTGAGATTAGTTTTTCTGTACCTGGATTATCTCTGTTAGCATAAGGTCCTCCAGATTTGTCCAGGTTGTAAATTATAGGAGATTGCCTTATATATCTGTATCTATATCTATATCTATATCTATATCTATATCTAAATCTAAATCTATATCTATATCATCTATATATTGCTAAATAGTATTCCATTGTGTATATATGTGCATTGTTAATGATCTAGATTTAGACATTCCACAATTTGTATATACTTCAAAGCACCATGTCGTACTAGAGAAATGCATACAATTTTGCCTGTCAATTTATAAGACATAAGGAAAAGGGAGCTTTCCTCAAAGCAGACACAGTCTTCAGAGCCACAGCTCATCCAGGACACCTTTAATTATTTTATGTGGGGCAGCTTACTCCTCCTAGTCAACCTCCTTTTCCAGAATAGAGTACTTGCTTTACCCTTCCATAACTATGAGGCCCTGAAAATGTTTTCCCACCATACATGAGTGATTGGTTTCCAAGGTGAATTTGAGTCTTCAGTTATGAAGAAACAAGAACACCACATATAACCTGCTTTCTCATGTCACGTTTTTAAAAGATGTTGTTGTCTAGACCTAACCAGAGCATCCTTTACACTGGCACTATGATACTCCCTAAGGGCCCCTTTAAATTTTTTGTTAGAACCCAAAACCCACAGGTTTTAAGTCTTTTGCTTTGAGCCTCTGTCATATCCACTGCCTTTTCATTTCCCAGGGAGGCTCTGATCAGCCCTGACTAGGAGGATGGTGTGTGCACAGCAGAGTAGATGTTTCTAGTTCCGATTGACCCCTGCTCAGCCCCAACCAAGCCCTCCCATGTTGGAAGAGAGTGAGGAGGAGAGAGGAACCAGGACCCTCTAGGAGGCTCCTTGATGGGAAAAAGGCACCAACAGCCTCAGCGCAGCTCCTGCGAGTCAGCTGTCCACGTGGCCTTGTTTTCCAATCATATCCCTATCTGTTTGTATCTGCCATTGGGTTGCACACTTCTTACAGTCAGAACCTGGCTCTTTTCATGTTTCCATGTCCCTCAATGCTTGCTTCTAGAAGATGCTCAGAATTTGATTACCAATACCTAACATTATCTCCTGACTCTTTGTTAATTGCAACATGAGCAAAGAGATCATAGGTCCCTTTGCAAGGACTTATTTCCCTTCCAGCAACACCTGTGCTGGATGATGAATGCCCTGATTTGTTGCAAACCTTGCATCCAGTTGTGTAGACATGCAGATAGTCTCTACCATGCACAGTGTTTGAAAAGCTGTCCAAGAAACAGTTATTTTCCAGCTGAAGCGGGAGGCAGAGAGGTCGTTCTATGCAGACTTCCCTTGGGACTTATTTCCTCTCTGTGTATGCTTTGTGCCACCCCTGAGTTCTGGAGCTCAGGGAACCCTAGCTGTACAGAAGTGGCCTCCAGAGGGTTGGTTCAAGTCACAGTTTATTGAAGGTACTAATTAAATAATGTTACTAACTGGTACACGGTGATGTCAGATGGTCAACAGTGACCCTGGCTGTTGAGTTGGATGGGGAAGGAGGAAAACAAGGGAAAGGATCCATTGCAACTGATGAAGGATGAGCCTTGTATGTCAAATGTAGATAGTAATGGTACTTTTTATTTAAAATGTCTAATCCTGTGCTGGAGTACCATAAAATTTGGTTTGTGTAGAGACTTTTTAATGATTTCTTCACAAAAGTAATCTATTTTAATTCTGGATGACTAATTGAAAATAATGTGCAATGAAATATTCTACTTTGGGTTTCCGATTGGCTTCAGGAGTGAGCATACTCTTGAGATACTCACTGAATGTCTCCCAAAGGCCCATGTCTTAAAGGCTAGGTTCAGGGAGGTGCTATTGGGAGGTATTGGAACCTTTTGGAGGCAGGGCCTAGTGGAAGGTCTTTAGATCATTGGTGGTGTGACCTCAAAGGGGATTGTGGGATTCCAGCCCCTTCCTCTTCCTCTTTGCTCCCTGCTTCCTGATTTAAGTGGTTTGGCTCCACCTTCTGTTCCCACCGTGATATGCTGCCTTGTCACAAGCTCAAGGCAATGGGAGCCAATAGATCATGAACTGCAACTTCCAAAACAGTGAGCCCAAATAAACCTTTTCTCTTTATAATTTTATTATGTCAGGAATTTTGTTACAGTGACAGAAAGCTAACACCCCCATTGTGCATTTCTCACTCTATTTGTTTTTTTCAAATCTACTTCAACCTTCTCTCCCAAGGAGCTCACTGTGCTTAATGGCAAACTGGGTTTACTACAACTATAATTTCACTTGATAACATTCAGGATGTTGGTAAGAAGGTTCAAAAAACACTGTGCAGTAATTTAGGGGCTCAATTTCTGATAGATAAAGTTAGAGTAAATTACAGCAAACAAGAGCTTTAAAGATAATTATTGAACTTTTCTCTCTTTGTGGATGATGGTTCAGAGCTGGCTTCTAACCTTTATTCCCTTTAGTAATTTTTACCTGTACTAAAGCAATTTTCAGAATATGTGCAGTATTATAATTTAAGAAAACAATCTATGGATTATGTAAATTATGGAAAAGATCTAGAAAATACCACAATAAATTGACAAGAGACATTACCTCTGAGAAGAAAAAGTGGGATTGGAATCTACATAGGGTTCATTTGCCTTGGTATCATTTGAATTTTTCATGATATAAATGTATTTTAAATATAACTATAAAAGGTAAAAGTATCCAAAGACCATTTTAGAGCATATAGGCTTTTGTCTCAAACTTCTCTTAGGGAGAAAAAGTCACTGCATTTTATTTATATGACTGTGAGATAAAAATTGTTATTTGACAAAAAAAATTACTTTGAGAGTCCTTAGGCATATGTATGATACCTACATTTTCCAAAAGTGGATACTAAGAGAAAACATCAATTGTTACTAATCTTGGCAAGAAGGTGTAAGTGAGAAATTTGTTTTCAAAGTCTCAGCTTGATTTATATAACCACAGGACATTTTTTGAAATGGAATGGTAATTTATCTTTATTTTTGATGGGGACAGATATATTCCTAGGAACTCAAAAACTAAGCCAGATGCCACATAACCAATAGTAGAGAAGGCATTGCATTGACTTCTGGTGCTCACATCAGTTTTTACACCCTTATTTGTTTCCTTCCTTCCTTCCTTGCATCCATCCATCCTTACTTGTTATTGTGCCATCATGATCCGTTGTAGGTAGTCTTCTAATAGAGGTTTAGCGGGAACATAGATAATGGGCAGAATGATTGTAGCTTTCACAAGTGTAATTAACTTTTTGTCAAGTGCAGTTCTTCAGGATAAATCTTGAAATAGAGTAACTATTTCTAGATCTGGGCTTTTATCCTCTGCCTTTATAATTTAGTTCCTTCCATTTCTGTGCTGCCAGTTTAGAGTTTCTTCTAAGAAGCCTTCCAAAACTTCAAGTTTGTGTCGTGTCTCTTCTTTTTAGTCATTTCTTTCCCATAGATTTTACATGAGAGTTTTTGCAATTGTGCAAGATTTGGTCCCTACTCATGCAGTGATATATGTTAATCATTTGAGAAATCAAACACCCAGCTGTAGAACCTGTGGTCCGGTTTCCAAAAACCAGCATCGTTACCTACCTGGGGATACAGGGAATGGAAGAAGACAAATCTATTGACTAGCCTGATGATTCTTGCATCTAGGATTTTTCTTCACCCTTTTCATTCCGCTAGGCAAATGGTCACTCATGGATGTTTACTGACATTTCTGCATCTGTTTTTGAATGCCCTAGGAATTATTTGACTTTTCCTTTGTGATAGTCAAATCCAAAGTGTCTGTTTGCCCTAATCTATTTTTAATACCTAAGAGTGAAATAAACCTAGTTTCCTTCCTTTTGATAAAAAACAGTTGTTTTAGAAAGGGAAATCTCAATCTAACCCTTTTCTATTCTTTTCTAGCATGTTCTAATTATGTCATAAAGTAACAATAAAGAAACATAGAGAAATCCAAGAGGAGATGAACCTACTGATTTGTCTCATTTAATCCTATGTCAGAATAGGCAGAGCATCTTTAAAAAACAAGGAGTGAGAAGACCCGATTTAGGGGCAAGAAGCCCAGCTCTGAGTACCAAAGGGGATGGCACACAATAGGTCCCCCCAAAATAGTTGTTGAATTAAAAAAAACCTTAGAGAACAGTTCAAATAATGCTGTGTCCATATATGAAGGTACAGGGAGTGGGATCCAGAGGGAATCACATGCGTGTATGGTTTTTTATTTATTTATTTATTTTTTGCGGTACTGGATATTGAACCCAGGGTCATTCTACCTCCATGCTACACCCCCGGCCCTATTTTTTATACTTTATTTTGAAACCGGGTCTCACGGAGTTGTGGAGGGCCTCACTAAGTAGAGAGAGAGAAAGAGAGAGAGAGAGAGAGAGAGAGAGAGAGAGAGAGAGAGAAACAGGGAGAGAGAGAAACAGGGAGAGAGAGATAGAGAGCTGAGGCTGGCCGCGAACCTGTATCCTCTGGTCTCCGCCTCCCAAAGTACTGGGATTACAAATGTATATGTTTTTATCACATCGAGTCCCACTGCAGTGTATAATAACAATGCACCAATAAAAGTCTGTTTTAAAAAAAAAAACCTAAATGAGAAGACTCAAGAAAAAAGATTGTTTCTGGAGGACATCCATGGATCATTTATTTGCTCTGCAGTGGTGTTACAGACTGGCTGAAATGTGAATGATACAACTGTATGTTTCTTAGCATCTACTCCATGTTCAATCTCATTGGGTCATTCATATTTATAAGGTCTAGTACTATATTAGTTTCCCATTACTATAATGAAATACTGGAGATAGTTAGATTATAAAGAGTAAAGGTTTATTTTATGGTCCTGGAGTTTCCCGTTCAAGACCAGGTAGTCCCATTGTTTTGGGCCTCTGGCAACAGCGGCACACCATGGAGGGAGTGTGTAGCACAGCAAACTGCTTATGTCACTAGCCAGGATGCAAAAGAGAGACTGAGAGGACTGGTGGGGTCCCAGAATCCCCTTTGAGGGCACACTCCCAGTGGCTTAAGCACCTCCCAGGATGCCCTACCTCCTAAGGGTTCCAATACTTTCCAAAAGTGCTACTGCGGGGACCGTGCCTTCAACACATAGGCCTTTGGGAGACACTCATCCCAACCATTTCAGTTGCTCTGTTTTGACGACTGCATGGACATCAGCAGAAAACACAGGCAACAAACATTTTATTATTGCTATTTAAATATTAAATACTATCATCTGGGCTGTGCATGCCACTCTGTTCCATAGGCATGGGTTAAGCCTTAGATAATGTGGGTGGAGAGGCTGGTAATCTTCCCCGTCCAGGTTAATCTTACCTCCTGCATTGCCATTTTAGCAATCACTTGGTCTTTTAGTCTGGGGACTGGAGTTGAACTGATGGGGGACCTGATAGAATAGTTAATGATAAGATAGAAAAGATGTTGCAAAGACTTCAACACAGGAACAGTTAAAAACAAACTAGAAATTCTCAGTGAACTAAAACATTAGAGAACTTCCGAGCCCTTTAAGGTCATTGACATAGGACTTAAAGGCTCTGCTCAGAGGCAAAGGCCAGAGGTGGCTATAGGCAATGGCCTTGTTCTATTTAAGATAACCTAGCGATTTTCTCATTAAATATAATTCTTTCTTATGACCTAATGAAGAAATAGATTCTTTTAGTCATTGAATTTCCCTTCCCTAAGGGCTTTCTAACTACCAATTTGGAATGGGTGAGCCCAGTGTTTAACACCAGACAGGTGGTTGACAAATTCAAACAAGATTTCAGATTCTTATGCACGAAAGATATTTAAAGAAACAAGTTTTGGACAGAGCGCATTCCTTGTAACCAGAGGCCTGGCTCACCGGGAGCTGGGCTTCTGAGGCGGCTATTGCCTTATCCTTACTGTGGCCATCTGCTTCCTGCATATTCCCTTCAGTCCACAGAGAGCAATGGAGGAAGTGAAGGATGGAGAAGATAAAATGGCAGCTTGGGAGCTGAGACTCATCTGTTTCAGGTTTTCTGAACATATCCAGTGCATGGATTTGTCTTTTTTTTATATGAAAGTATTTTAGCCACTTTTAGTGCCTTCTGCAGTTTCCCTCAGCGAGGCTTGGACACTGTGCTCTCTCAGGGTGTTCGCAGAGAGGGCTCTATCAGGATGTTGTTCCCAGCTAGGAGGTGTTGGTGACACCATCAGGTCTGCCTGATGCAGTTGGTCTGGGCAACAGGACTCCTCTCTGTACTCTTTTTTGAGCATTTCAGTGACAAGTGACATATTCAAGTGATTGCTAAAATAGCAATGCTGGAGATGAGATTATCTGGAGGGGCAGACTGCCAGCCTCTCCTCCCTCATTAGCTGGTGCGTACTCAGCATCTGCATCTGCAGGATGCCGCAGTTCTCTGCAAGGCAGTATGGCCTTATGCAGTTGTTTCTGCCCCAGTGGACTTGGGCAATGAAAACTTGAAGGAAAGTCAGGTTTTCCCTAAAGAATGCCCCTGTAAGCCAGTCAGTCCCTCTGTTTAATTTCTACAGTCTTTCTACTTAGATTGAATACATCTTATGTTTTTGGAAGAAGTGAGAGAGCGTACTGAAGCTATGGCTTGATGCAGTCCTTTGTACATTGCGAGCCTTCCTCGGCATGTGTGGTCAGGTGGGCACAGGAGGTAGAGACTGCAGTTTCCAGTGCTCGCTACCCAGACGCAGGTTAGAATTCCAGAACAATGAAGTTTCCAAGATGTCCTTTCTGAGAAGCCAGTACTGGCTTTTTAAGGCCACATTGGGTATGACTTTTAAATTGGAACTATTAAAATCTGCATTTCAAAGTCACCTACTCTGCCCTCTATTCTTTTGAACTATGGGTGGTCTTTTTCAGTAGATTTCAGCATACTTAATTTAAAAACATGTGACTTTGAACATTTTTCCTGCTTCGTTATCTTTTTATAATCCGGCCAAAAAGTTATTTAATAATATACTAACTAATGAGATAGTGCCTTCAGCATTCACATTGTTTTTTTTTTAAGACTTTATGATATTAGACTATATTTAATGAGGTATTAGGAAAAGGTATAATTTTGGGGGAAAATATACTTGAGTCGCATTGAGTTCTTAGCTTTTTATATTAATAATTACCTAATTCTAATTTTTTCTCTTAGAAGTGACTTTTGTTTTAACCATTTTATTAATGTTACAATAAATTTTTTATGCATTGAAATGTTTATTTTGTGATATGAGTGATATAAAATTTCTACCAAATACTTAAATCTGTAATTATTTAAAAGAGTTAGTCAAACCTGCACAATTAACATTTTGGCTCAGGTAAGTCTTTTTTTGTAGGAGGCTGTTCTGGTTTTTGTAGGAAGTTAAGTAGCATTCCTAGCCTCCATCCACCAGAGGGAAGTAGGATGCTCTAACCATCCCATTCTCAGCTGTCGCAAAGAGAAATGTCTTCAGAAATAGTCAGATATGCCGGGCGTGGTGGCCCATGCTTGTAATCCCAGTACTTTGGGAGGCGGAGACCAGAGGATCCGGGTTTGTAGCCAGCCTCAGCTCTCTCTCTCTCTCTTTCAATCTCTCTCTTTCTCTCTCTCTCCCCCTCTCTACTTAGTGAGGCCCTCCGCAACTTCGTGAGACCCGGTTTCAAAATAAAGTATAAAAAAAAAATAGGACCGGGGGTGTAGCGCGGAGGTAGAACGCCCCTGGGTTCAATCCCTGGTACTGCAAAAAAAAAAAAAAAAGAAATAGATATCTTCTGGGAGACAAAGTCACCCTGGTGGAGAACCACTAACTTCAAAATCTACACCCTTTCTTCCCAACATCTTCAACAACAACAAGAACAAGACTCATCTTTGAAAGAGAAGGTGAAACTAGAAGCAGTGTTTGGTGCAAAAATATCTGTGGAAATCCTGCTGGGAACATTATATTGTACATGTGTTCTCAGTTAAGTAAAACTCAAAATCCCAGGGAGCCTAAATATTGAATAATATAAGAAACAATAAATTGTTTGTATCTATACAGAATATTTCTGGAACACATTTGATATACACTGAAGTACTAGATGGAGTACCATCTGGAAAAAGCTAGTCCATGGTTGAATTTTAGACCACTAAAGGAAACTGACAGAGCAGATTCAAAATGCTACTGAAGTTGACGAATATTTCCTGGGCATTTTATTATCCTCAACCTATGTAAGAGACCCCAAGATGGACTAGAAGTGTCTTGTTTAATTCCTAATTCCTATATTTTGGTGGTTTTTTTTCTATCTTAATCTTTCCTGGTGCCACATTCTCTTAGTTTTTGTGCTGCTTCTTTGTCTCATCTTTCTACTTTCTTTTCTTACACCTCTCTACCCTACCACTGGTTATCTCCTGTGGGATAGTTCTGGTCCTCCTTTTCTTTCTTCCTTCTTCATTAACTCTCAGTATTTTAAATACAGGCCCACAATCCCCAAATACAGAAATGTTTTTCATATCTCATTTGTTGGTAAAATCTGCCCTAAATTAATGTGAGCCTTTTGTACTCATTATTTTTCCCACCTGTTTTGAACATGTATATGTGACACTGCAGGGTTATGAATATGCTGATCATGGGCAACTGTCCAAATGCCATTGTTGGGGATGAGTATGTGTGGTATAATTATTGGGCTATTTTTTAAAAATCTGAAAAATTCAGAATCCAAACACATTTGGCTTCCCAAGCTTTGGGTGTAAGGTACAACAACTGTTACTTGGAACATCACAACAGTAGCTCTTAATGATCTCTAATTGCTTCCCCCTTTTGTGTATCTCCAGCTACTGATGGAGCATTCTTTTAATGCTTCAAGTAATTTGTTTAAAATTACAGCAATTCATTTTCCTTGATTTAGGAAACAAAATATTCCCCATGGTCTCTTTGGTACTTAGTACTCCAATCTTTAAAGTTTGAGATTCTTTAAAAAAATTTCCCCCCTCTGCATACCCTGCCCATTAGACTTGTAGGGCTTTCTAGATCCCTGTGCACAAGATTGTTCTCATTAGCGCTGCCAGAGAGTTTAGATGAGATCTGGTGCATCATCCTCCATCTTGCTCATGACCATCACACCTTCCTCTATCTTGACCTATTGGAATCTGGTGGAATCACATTAAAGTATTTCCATGATTGCCCTCACCTGGCTTCGTCTCCAGCCATGTAGCAACTGGGGCTTTTCTGCTCCATTGAGACACGCAGGCTCTGTAATTTCCTATGTTTTGACGCCACGTCCTGTTCTTTTATCAACTGTCTCTCCCTGACCAAAGTGTCCCTTTTCTCAGAATCTGTTTTCATGATTCCCTTTACATTCATCTTCTCCAAACAGTCTTCTTTTAGTGCCGTGATCATATTTTATGGGAAGCCTGCATTCCCAAAGACCTTTAAAAAATACCAGATTCACAAAAGTAAGGCCTGGTTTTTCTCCCAGGAATTGATTCATAGTATATAAAACTGTATGCACAAAATGGCAGTCTTTTAATGTTTTTTTATCATAATTTCAAACTCACATTAAATAAGGCCATTTTGGAACTCTACCAAAAGCTGACGTGACTTTGTATTTCTGTCAGCAGTTTGACTGTGGTTTGCAGTGCTTTGCCACCCACGGGTTCCAGAACTCAGATACTAAGCTGAGCTCTCTGAACACCCTGACAGTGTTCTAGTATATACAAACTTGTGAGCCACTTTTAATAAGTAACTTGATAAAATTTGGTTTGCTTATGGCTGAGATGAAAGAACAATGGGAGATTGATACCAAGTTGAAGAAGTGTATGGAACTGGTATAGATAATGGATCATTGCCAAGCTAGAGAGGCCTCAGTGGCACACCCTAGGTCTCCATCCTGTGAGCAGTGTTTGAGCCACACTCTGGCTGCGTGCTGGAAGAAGACATAAATGGCATGCTTATTGCATTAGCTTGGGCTACTCTGAGAGAATACCATAGACTGAGTGGCTTGAAGAGTAGACATTCACTTCTCCTCATTCTTGAGGCTGGGAAGTTCAAGATCAAGGTTCTGGAAGATTCATTTTTTGTTGAGGGTTCTCTTCTTGGTTTGTAGGTGTCTGCCGTCTACCATATGGCAGAGGGAGGAAACTTTAGGGTCTCTTCTTTGATTATTGTCCTTCTTATAAGGACACTGATCCTATGATGGGTGCTCCGTTCTTATAACCTCATCTAAATCCAATCACCTCCCAAAGGCCCCCCACCCCAGATGCCATCACAAAGGCCCCCAACATATGAATTTTAGGGAGACACAGACATGCAATCTGCAGTATTATCTTATTAATGTACTGGTAAGTGAGAGAATCAAGTGATTACGACGTACTCAAATTATGAGTTGACCTCACAAAGTCATGTTAATGTTGGTAACATTGCAAGTTCTTTGTATATGTCCTCCATGTCAGTTATATGAGTATTGGGTAGGGCACAGCTTGACATGAATTCATGGAAAATAATGTGGATATTGGTAACCAGAATAAGCTGACCAGGTATCGTGACTTGTGAAGACAAACACGGACCTGAGCATCAGGGTGTGTGGCTGCTGGGAGGTGGCCATCCTCTTGCCTTCCTCCCAGCAATCAGCCTGTTTGCCATGTTGCCCACATCTGGCCTTCTTATCACCCTCCATTGGATCTTGTTCGTATCTATTTTGTTTATATTATTTTTTGTTTACAAGTCTTTTTGTTTATATTATTTTTATACCTATTGTGTTTATGTTATTTTTCTGTTTACAAGTCTTTTTTGTTAATAAACTTTTAGCTGCCTGTTCAAGAGAACTGTTCATCTCTACTGTCTCTAGTGCTAATGGAATACTTGATATTTAATACCCTCTTAACTAATAATTACCAAATTGCCTCTGTGACCCATTTCTAGGGGGATGTGACAAACCAGTGTATATCCAGAAGAGGTGGGGGTAAAACAATGGTGGAAAACTTTTTAATCCAAATGACATGAAGAGTAGCTAATGGAACTGGGCCTGTTAAGGCTGGAAAATAACTATGTGTGCAATATATGTTATAATTTTTTGGAACACAGAGCATGGCATGTAGAAAGGAGATAAAACAGTAGTTAAGAGTTAACAATGGTGTCACCTTGGACAATTCTCCGTCTATACATTTGTAGGCCGGGCATGGTGGTACACAAAGGTAATCCCAGTACTTGAGAGGCTGAGACAGGAGGATTGCAGGTTCAAAGCCAGCCTCAGCAACTCAGTGAGGCTCACATCAAGTTAGAAGACCCTGTTTCCAAATGAAAAATAAAATAGGGCAGGGGGGTGTAGCCTGGAGGTAGAATGCCCCTGGGTTCAATCCTCAGCACCACAAAACAAACAAATAAACAAACAAATCTACATTTGTAAAATCTGACAGAATACCTCACTGGCCAGATGAGGATCAGTGCTTCCCAAGGTGCTGGTACCAAGTGTTCAGTAAGTGGTGCTACTTTTCCTACTCTCCTCCCTGTGTTTCCTCCTTCTCCCTCCCCCATCTCATAGAGGGATTATCACATCTATTTTATAAACAAAGAAGATAAGGTTAGGAAGGATGAGTTGTTTCAGGTTTCTTAAAAAGATGTGAAAGAAAGAATTGTAGTCCAGGTCTTGGTCTGTTATTCTTTCTTGGACAAGATGGCCATGTGCAAACATTTGAGCTAGTGTCATTTGAAGATGGAGGTGAATTGGTCTGTGTGGCTTCAGAAGGGAGCCAGGACTCATGGGTAGACATTCTCCACAGAAAGGACGGGATAACCGGTACAATCAGAACTTCTAACCATTGGAACCACTGTTAGAATCAGAAAGTCCCCATTGTTGGGAAAGTGTTCATGCAGAGGCTGGGGAAGCAGAATAATAAGCAACAGGGCAGAATGAGGGGATTTTTCCCACTGGAAAGGAGAACCATTGAAGATGCCCCTACATTCCTGCTAAACTTAAAATTACACTAACATTCTATTTATTCGAAAATTACATTATTCTCCCATTCTTAGCATTTGGGATGGGATTGAGCAGATCCTGAGAACTCAACAAGTCACTGAATTAATATAATGTTACCACTGATACAAGAACAGGGCTTGTTTTATGTTCTGTCAGGGGAAACGAGGTTTGCAAAGTTGTTCCATGAAAATATGCAGAGGGAGAATCTCAGGAGTGATCATAATGGCTCACAACAGCAAAAGTGGACGGAAGGAGAGCGTTCTCAGGGATTCAGCAAAGGACTATTTGCATTAATTCTCAGGCTGTATTTGAGAATGGAGTGGTCAGTGGTTTTCAGGAACTGGTTTTGCTCACTAATGAAGACTAGGGAAGTAAAGTTGATGTTTGAAAATAAGGTCCATGATAATTGTGAATGTGCTCATAAAGATCCTGACATAAAGTCCACCTATTCCAAAGAGATGAGGAAACACATCTTTTACATTATCAACAGGCTGACTAGATATACCTTACTTCATTTGGCATTTCTTTACATAATTTTTAGAACCTAAGTTTTCATTGTTAAGCATCTTGATTTTAAAATTTTTTGTTGGTGTATTATAGTTCTACATCAGAGTGAGATTCAAAGTGATACATTCCTATATGCATACAACATCTCTCGATGCGTTTCCCTCCATACCCCACCCCACCCCACTACCCCCCTCCTCCCTCCCCATACATGCTAGTGTGATTGGTAGTAATATAGTCATATACAAATATAACATTATTCAGACTGTTTCCTTCTTTAAGCAATTATTTCTATTCATTCTACTTACTCTAAAGAAAAAAATTGTCTTGTGGATTTAAAAAGAGTATGATGAGGATATGAAATTCAACACAGGGACAGGTGAGGGAGAAAACACCCTCCCTGTGATTAGGCTGTTATTGTGCATACAGTCTCACTTAATTCTTATTAACTTCACATTTTATGAACAAAAACTTTAAGGCTCATAGTTTAAATAACTTACTTCAGGCTTTACAGTAAAGAATTAGTATTCTATCTTAAGAGGCAGACAATGGAGAGAAATATCTCATAAAAATGGTATGTTCACCTGCCTTTGTGAAATTGGGAGCTCTAAGTTATAAGGCAGTTGGTGGCATATGACATGTGCTCGATATCCTGAAATACCCAGAGGTAGTTTAGAAGTAATGCCTATATTTCATTGGCTTTATCCTCATTCATCTTTTCTCCTCATTCTATACTCCTTTCTATTACTCCCTTCATGAGAAAATTGCTGTTCAGAAAGCCATAGTGATAGTGCATCGGAACCAATGAAAACGAGCCTAGCAAATGCATCTACTTGTTTTATGCAGGAGTGAAGTTAATAGACTTTGCTTGTGGGTCTGGAAGGAAGTTATACCTTGCTGATGATTTTTAAAGTATCCTTCATTTTCAAGGACCATCCATTTTCAACACCTGTTTTTGATGCTTTCTTTCCTTTGAGTCCTAAAAATGTATTCACCATTCTTCTTCAGAAAGATGCTGAGGTTGTGTGTGTGGGGGTAATGGAGTACATTTTAAAAATTAGGTTTTGTACTTAAACATTTAAAAATAAAATATGTGTACCACTTTACTGGCAGGAATTCAGTAGCAATGATAAGAATAGAGTTACCTTCTGTGTCTAATGTTGCCTTTACAGTTGCTTTGTTTCATAGTTTTATAAATTGGGCTTTCTGGTTTCCTTGGAAACCCATTTGTGGACATCGGTTGCTAAGGAACAGCCTTTGCTGCACAAAGCACAAGGAGCCTGGAGTCTGCTGCTGAGTGACTTCATTCTTGGCACTGACAGGCAGTGGGAACCTTAGGATCTGTTCGAATGAGTCCTCCATCTTGATTTTCAGCCTGAAGGATCCTATGATTTTCTCCAGACCTTTTTCCCCCTGACAGTTACCAAAGCTATAGGTGCCTATAGGAACAGAAAATTACACAGCATTTGAGAGCATCTGAGTTCTTATCTCTATTTTGTCAATCACTTGATGTCAGTGTTTTATTCAACAAAAGAGAATCTATTGCTGCAGTTACAAGACCCCAAATATACTGTACTATCTTTATTCTTAAATTTAACACTGCGCAAGTGGAAGGAGTTGTTTATCTTTGCAAATCAGTGCGGTAACATGACACTGATGCTGGCCCATGTCCTATCTCTATTTCCTAATAGTCCAGTTTGAAGAAATAGTGACTGAAGTACATGTAACTGTACCACAACTAATTAAAACAGTAAAAATGCAGTCAACCTTTTCTGCAGTAAGATAGAACAGATATTATAGTTCTTATAGAAATATATTCCTAAGTTGGGTTGTGCAGATTTTTTTACAATTACTTTATAAGCTATTCTAGGTATGGGAATTTGGGTGCAGTTCTGTCTATTATGGTCCACCTGCCTCTCTATTTCATGAGTATGTGCTGCACAAGGAAGTCAATATTGAGATAATGTTGAGGTCAGAGGTAGCAAGATCCCCATTTTCAAAATGGGTGCTAAGGGCAAGTTCAAGCTCTGTTTCCATTGTTTAGGTCTGTCAGACAGAGCTGTCCTCTTTGGCTGTCAGGCCTGGAGGGCTGATTTGTGTTTTGGCAGGTGATGATGGGATTAAACCAGGACAGAGCACCATTCATCCTCATGGCTTGGCTTTGGATGGCAGCATTCTGTAAATTCATCATATTGTAATAATTGTCTACTTGGTATCTTCAAATACAGGCTCTTACAAGTAGGTTATTTTTGTAAGCTCAAATAGTTAAGTGAGACTCATTTCTCTTTGGGCAACTTGGTTGCTTTCCCTAAGCCTTGTGTTAATTACCTATAAATAATATCTCCTATGGCTGTCATAGGACTGAGATAACCATAAGTGAAATGTTTAGTTAGGTGTCTAAGTCATAGTAGGCCCTAAAAATAATATTAGCATTCTAGAAAAGGCAAATCTATAAAGGTAGACTAGTGGCTGCCCAGGCTGGAGATAGGAGTAGAGAATGACTGATGAAAATGTTCTGAAACTAAATTGTGGTGATGGCTGCCCACTGTAGACATTTCTGAAAGATCACTAAATTGTACAATTAGAATGGGTGAATTTGTGGCATATGAATTATACTTACATAAAGCTATGTTAAAAATAGTAGCTATAAGTTGTAGTAGAGAATTAAACTTTGCTTCTTATAGGCTGTTTTTGATTGGACTGATAATATCTTAGAGGATATTACTTAAGCCAGGATATCACAGAATCTTTAATGGTGAACATAAAATTATAATGAAATCTTATTATATTTTTATATATTATGATAGGTAGTAGCTATTTTTCTGATTGCCATATATTATACAATTTTCATTCTGTAGACACTTTCAACTTTTATGACTAGGAGGATAGCAAAATAGTTAGTTTTTGTAAATGATTCAGACTATACTATCTATTGATTGGTTGATTGATTGATTGATAATGTGAACTGAACCCAGGGCTTTGTACATGCTAGGCAAATGCTTTCCCACTGAGCGACATCCCCAGACTTTAAAAAATTTTTATTTTGAGACAGGGTCTTGCTAAGTTGCCCAGGCTGGTCTTAAACTTGCAATCCTCCTGCCTCAACCTCCCAAGTAGCTAAGGTTACAGGTTAAAGAACTTAGACTTACTAATTGCACAGTATATCCTGTGATTCTACTTTTTAGATTCATGTTCATCTGATGGGGTTGTATATTTTTCAAGTCAACAACTTTAATGATCACCCACTACATGTCAGTGATGTTTCTGGACACTGGGGGTGGATCTGTGAGGAAGACAGAAGGCGTGACAGGTTTGAGATCTCGGTTAGTCACACAAGTGGAGATGCTGAATAGGCAATTGGATATAGTCTAGAATTCAGGAGAAAAATCAGGCCTGAAGATATAAATGTGGAGGACAAAAGAATATAGATAATATCGAAAGCCAAAAAACTAGAGGAGCTCACCAGGGAAATGTAAGTCATTAGAGAAGAATTCCAAAGATCTGCCCTCGGTTACTCCAAAATTAAGAGATTGGGGAAAAGAACCATAGAGGCCTGAGAAGGAGCGACTGGTTAAATCAGGGGAGAGTCAGCAGAATGGGGCACCCTGGAAGCCAAGTGTGCCCAGGAGGACAGAGGGACACCTGGAATAGACTGCTGATGGCTCAGATAAGATGAATCCCAAGAATTCCTGATGGAATATGATAAACTAGAGGTCACTGACAGCCATGAGCAGTTTTGACGGGAAGATGAGGTCAGGTCCCTAACACACAGAAATGATAAATTTTTGAGAAGATGGAAATGCTAATTTCCCTGACTTGATCATTACACATTGTTTACAAGTGTCATATTATCATATTGTACACTATAAGTATGAATAAATATTGTGTGTCAATTAAAAAAGAAAATGGTGCCAATGCCTGATGTAGATGAGAGGGTGGAGTTTAGGGGGAAATTGGAATAAGCAGAGACAAGTCTTTTGGGAAGAATTGCAGAGGAAACTGATGAATTAAGTAGGATAATACGGATGGGTTTAATCTGATATTTGAATCTGTAAACTTGGGGAGTTTGGACTATCTGGGCTAATATAGATTTCAATTTCTTTGTTACTCCTGTCTTGATCAACATGTATTCATTGGTAGTGTTCAAGTTTTGCTTTGCAAACTGACAATTTCTACAACAAAATTCAAGTTATAGTGTAAGTGGATTAATTAATGTAAAATATTCTCCACAACCAGAAAGCAATTCAGTCTAGTGGTGGGAACCACTCACTGTATGTGTTTGGCCTGGGATTTGAGTCTATCTTCTGCTCCTTATTAACTATGTGAGCTGGACCACCTCTTGAAGTCTTTCTTAGCCTTGGGTTTCCTCATCTCTAAAATTTGAATAGTAACATTTTTACTTTGTAGGGTTATAATGTGCCTTAAGTGATGTAATGCAGTTTAAGTCCTGCACTTAGCCCAGCATCTACCACCCATATTAACTTCCCAGTAAAGATTAGCTGTTATTATACATGTTAACTTATATTTTGGCATGAAATAACATAGTGAAGTAAAAGAATATGGGATTTGGAATTAGCCATAATTGGGGTTCTATCTTATTCCATCTCCAACTATCTATATGTTCCTAAATGTTGGTGGGTTTTACTTTTTTATCTTATCCGAAATGGGTCTAGCAAGAATAGGATTATTCTAATACTCGGGAGGCTAAGACAGGAGGATTGCAGGTTTGTGACCAGCCTCAGCAACTGAGTGAGACCCTGTTTCAGAATAAAAATAAAATAGGTCTGGGAGTGTAGTTTAGAGGTAGAATGCCCCTGTGTTCAATCCCTAGTACCACAAATAAAATAAAATAAAATAAAATAGTCTTATATATTACATATCTTCTATCAGATTTACACATAGAAGAAATCTTAAAATACTTTGCAATTTTCAGTATTTAATTTTATGAGAAGTATAAGTTCCAAATAAAATGAAACAATCTAAGAAGATATGTTTGCAAGAATAGTAAGAAACTATGTTTGGTAAAAATTTTGAAGTGCTAAAAGTACTATAAGTAGAAGAAATGGAAATGTGCATCCTATTATACACATATGCAATTATATAAAAAATGTTTTTCCATATAAACTGCCTCATATTGCTCCAAGTGATTGAGCATCCTTGGAGACAATCAAGTGTCTTTTATCTTTATGCCAGAACACCATGTCCCTTAGGTCTCTTTATAAAGATGGAGAAAATGATACATAACAGCTGGTAAAACACACACACACACACACACACACACACACACACACACACACAGAGGAAGGAGAATGAGGTCAGCCAGTCATCAACTAAACCTTCCAAGTAAGAATAACTTACTGGGGAAAAATGAAGTTAGTGTGAGCTTGTATGATATATATATATATATATATATATATATATATATAGTATATATATGTATTTTGTATGATATATATATATGTATGATATATATATATTTGTATGATATATATATATTGGTTAAAAATATATATATAATATAATATATTATATTATATATTATACCCAAGGTGACTGGGATCACCACTGAGCCCTCTTGTTCATCCTTTAAGTCTCAGGGTCCAGCCCGAGAGTGGCACGAACTGGACAGGGGGGCAAGTGTCGCGGCTTGCCCAAAGACCAGGGAGCTGGGAGACAAGTCAAGCAAGATCTCGTTTATTTAGGAAGACAGTGCACTTTTAAAGTAAAGGCCATAAAGGAAATTCCAGAGTGATAGGGTGGGGCCCAATGGGGCAAGAGTTACCGCCCCCCTGTGACCTATAGGCGAAGGCACCTGTTGTCCGTGAACACGGAAGGAGGTAACTGCCTATCATAGCCCTCCTGAGGTTAGGTGGGGCTAACCGCGGGACCTCCCTCTGAGGGGTCCGCCAGCGCCATCTTTGCCATTGATATGCTGAGTCATTGCCACGTGGAAGAGGCCCGGTACTCTAGAGCAGGCTTCTGCTAGTCCACCAGGCCCTTTCATGGCACCGGGTGGGGGGCCCAACATTTAAGGATGTAAATAACAACTATTACTCTTGTTACTAATAGCTTGCTTTGTAGAGCACTCAGGTCTTTTCACAATACTCTCATGGCCCTTGATGCCCATAATTCTCTGCATCACACAGTGAGATAAGTTTTGAAGCCTGTATTATGACCATCTTAAAAAGAATCAAACTGGTTCTTTGAAGATTTTGTTACTGCCTATGGGTAAACTAACTAGAACTAACCATGTTAATGAGATGGACTAAAGAAGATTTCTTTCTAGGTGTTATGAAATCAGTGTTAATGGTCACATTCTGAGCTTTCTCGGATGCTTGACAATTTAAAACTTTTAAAAAACACAAGACTCTAGAACCATAATTCACTTTTCTTTTGGTATTAGAGATTGAACTCAGAAGCATTCTACCTCTGAGCTACACCCCTAGCCCTTTTTATTTTTTGTTTTGAAACAGGGTCTTGCTAGGTTGCTGAAAGTCTCGCTAAGTTCCTGAATCTGTCCTTGAACCTGTGATTCTCCTGTCTCAGCCTCCCAAGTACTGGGATTACAGGGGTGTGCCACTATACCCAGCTTAATTCACTTCTAATATTACTTTTTCTTTTAATTTACTAGATACAAAGTTGGTCCTCAAAATTCCTGTGCCCACTAGTCACTTTTAGTAAAGACAGGCATTTTGTTAAAGCACATGTGATAATTACGATTAATTTCTACTGTTTATCAATATTATTGCCCTGCATTTATTTTAAAGAACAACACTAAATTCTGCCTCTTAAAATTTTTAGATGATATGGTTTCAGGTCACTATGGAATGCACTTAACGAGTTAAATACTATTGCTCCTCTGAGAGTGACAAGGAGGGACCATGAAACAAGAGACAGTTAGATGACAATTCCAAATCAACATAAAAATAGGTGTTGACATGTGACACAGCCTGAGTGAACACAGGAAGAGGTGGTTGGTTCAGGGACAGGTAGATGTACCTTTTTTTTTTTTTGGTACTGGAGATTGAACCCCAGGATATTCTACCTCTGGGCTAAACCCTCAGCCCAATTTTATTTTTGATTTTGAAACAGGGCCTAGGTAAGTTCTGAATCTGGCCTCAAACCTGTGATCCTCCTGTCTCAGTCTCCCAAGTACAGACCGGTCTTTTGAAAGGAGTTGAACTTACTGGGTAGAGAAGATGGGAAAGGGGATGGGAGGGGAAGGGACTAACTGAGGTAGAGCAGAAGTCATTTCCATCACTTTCTTAGTGACCTTGTGTTGCCTTCTGAGCAAACGTTGTTGTGTTCACATGGCCCAATACTGGAGCTTTGGGGTCAAAACCAAAACCCACGTTGACAAATTAAGTGATGCTCTCACTGAAGAAAGAGCCTTGGATAGTGAGTGCATTCTTGATATCTTTGTTTTTCTTGTCTTTGTTTCTGTTACCAGTTGGCAAAGTTATTTGTCTTAATTTAAATTTAATTTAATATCATCTGGATTCAGGAAGAGGGTTGTGTTTTAAAAGAATCACAAGACGCTTTCTTCTCCAGTCTAATACAGTTGAAGATAATATTGTCCAAGCTGTATTTTCTGGACTCTACTTCTCCAACAAAGCCTTGTGCTTCATTTATTTCTCCTCAGTGCTCAATTTGTACAGTTCTTCAGGTTGGTTTTTTTTTTTTCTGACAAATGGAAAGTAATGCTAAGTATCTCCTGGAATTTTAAGAAGATTAAATTACTGTAACGTATTGTGAAAATAGTATACACCAAAGGGTACTTTAGACCACCCTAAAGTGATATTTTATCATTAAATGTAAGGCTCTGTAACTTTTATCTGCCTGCTATGTTTGGAAGTAGTAACATAAATTTTGTTATTTTTTAATTTTTTTCTTTGTCTTGGCTTATTTTCACATCATCCTAGAGTTTTCAGTTCAGCTAAACTAGTTCAGGATGTTTTGAAAGACCATGTACTTTGTAACACCCCTCGCTCATGCTCTTGGAAAGAGGATTTGAAATACCATTTTGAAACTAGCAAAATGAATTCTGGGTTTATTCCCCTGCATCTTCTAAATGCATTCCAGAAGTTTATTGTAGAGGACACATTTAATTTGAATTATTATTTCTTATGCCATATGGTATCTTAGTTCACAGGAAGTTTTTTTTTAAAGCTGTCTTTGTTGATCAAGTTAACCAGTTGGTAAGTACAAGTTTGGGGGTAAAAGAACTATCAAAGTTGTATAAAATACTATGCTCAGCCAGGTGTGATGGCATATTCCCATAATCCCAGTACTTGGGAGGCTCAGACAGGAGGATGCCAGGTTTGAAGCCAACATTAGCAACTTAGTAACACCCTATTTCAAAACAAAAATATATATAAAATGAAAAATAAAAAGGGGCTGGGGTGTCGCTCAGAAGTAGAATGCCCCTGGGTTCAATTCCCAGTACCAATAAATATATAAACAAACAAACACTGTATGCTATCAAGATTCCAACAAAGAAAAAGCTTAAGAGTAGAATAAAAAAATCTAAGGATTTAATTCTGGGTCTGGAGAAGCTACATTATGAGTTTTATATAGAAATTACCAAAAGATGGATTAATATTCATTTAGAGAAGCTTGTATTCACTGAATCAAACAGTTCTTTTTATTGCGGCTTTTGAGTAAAGACATCAGGATTGATTTACATGGCCTCTTATTTATAACTTGAGGCCAAGACAGTGTAGCCAGCCAAAACGATGTACAGTGTCAGAAGCCTTTTAAGTGGACACAGAGAAATTTATCTTTGCCTTCCTGAATACAGTCAGCCAGGTCATTTACTGCCAGAATGGAACAGTATGCTTTTACAGGCTTAGGAAATTTGGCTCTGTCTCTCTTTAACCATAAATTTTCAAGATTCACAATATAAAATGTTGGAATTCAAAGATGGTATTGTGGGTTTTCAAAACCTTCATCTCTTTGGCCAAATTCCATAATTATGTTCTTTTCAATACTTAATATTTTTCTTTCCACACCTTTAAAATGTACACACATACATACACATGTAAACAGTTATATTTTTACTTCCTAGTATCTAGACTGGTAACTAGTCTAGTGACTAGCCAGATGTAGACGTATATTTAACATCCTCTATTGTCTTTCTGTAATGTCATGACATGAGCATTCTTTCATTTTACAATATAGTTTGTAATACAATGATTGTTTAATTGTAGGTGATTTATGTTTCTGGAAAGTTTTAAAACAATATGTCAAATTATGTAGGTGAGTCTTTCTCTGCCTAAATGTCTAAAGTCTTCTGGTTGGTTCTTAGAAGCTGAGAAGTTTCTACATTAGTTACTGTCTAAAAATTTGTCTTCCCAAACAGTTCTTCCTTTCCTAGTTTCCTTTTACTCTTATAGTGAAAGAACAACCTGAATTCCAGGTGGTTGGAACACGGAGTGTACTGAGCGATTATTCTCTACCTAGCCTGTGTTTAACCTATTATGTCTTATTTACTCCTACCAGCAACCCCGGAAGAAGGGTGCTGTTATTATCCACATTTTATAGATAAGCAAACTGATGCACACAGAGGTGAAGTAATTTGATTAAGATCACATAGTTGGTGATGGAGTTGGGATTTGAACTCCTTTTCCCTGGGAAATTCTAGGCATTAGTCTGGCACAGGTAGCTGAGAAACCTATTCATTAGTCTGCCACAATCTGAATGTTTTCTTCAACTGTTACCATATTTTCAATCTGTTTAATGTCAGGAATTCCAGGGAAAGCATTTTTTTTTATAGAAGAGTGATTGTTTGGAGCATTTCCAGTATTATTTAGAAATCTGGATGAATTATTGAAACTGTTGCCTTTCCATATTTGATCACATTAGAGAGAAAGTAATAAAGTAGTGGCCTTGCTTGAGAATAAAATCCTGATGATAGGAGGTAGGTACCATTGCTATGAAATAAGTGTGATGATTTTACACAAAGTTTTTATGTTTCATTACTTTCTTTTTTTTCTTTGACTTTTTTGCTTTACTTTGTTGTTGTTTTCTGTGTGTATATAATAGACCCTGCGATTCCTTGTAAAGAGTAGACATAAGTACCTTTTTCCTTTGTTTCCTCACTGTTTATACACTAGATTAAATGAACCTTTGTCTTATCTTCAGCTCAGTGGTGTTTGTACTGAGCAAGAGCACATTTATGATTAACAGTTTATTATACACATTTCCTTCTAGCATTTATTCCACTGCCATAGATTTAGTGATGCTTCAAGCTTTGCAAGTTTCACATTGGTGAATACATCCTTTTGCCTTATTGTTTAAATCCAGGTAATGCCTCTAATCAGGGTTATTCATTGCAGAACCTGATATATGAATAATATTCAAATACTGTAGGGCTCTTCCCAATATCCTCTTTTGTTGTGCAATCTATTTATAAGACCTTTATTACATTTCATTTTACCTCATTTATTACAGATTAATTATAGTTGTGAACATGCCAAAAGCTATCCTGAAGGTCAGGTTTTAAAAAGATAATAATCTTTTTAATAGATGTATGAAACTCTTTGTGGGAATTTCTTATAACAACCCAACTCATCATTAACTTATTCATGTAATAAGTATTTATTGCCTGCATTTTAGGTGCCAAGATGAATGCTAGGAACTACATATATGCTCCTAAGGTTGAATTCCTAACTAGCTGCTCTGAAGAATGCACTGGATATTATTATCCAGTAAAAGAAGGGCTTTATTCAGCTCTTTTCACATTTTCTTCAAAAGGGATACTGGTGGTCTTTCCTCTTAGGGGGAAAAAAAACTCCCAAGTTTTCCTATTCTGATCATTTCTGGATTTCCATCCAGCAAAGTGGTGAGTGCGCTGGACAGTGTCTTCCGTGTGAACTGTTGGGCAACACCTGTGCTCTTCCTTGGCCTCTTTGACCTTTTCCCAAGTGACCCACACCATTCTTTCTCCCAAAATAAGAGTCTCCAGTCCTTGAAGTTATTGAGAGTGCATATATATTTTCTTTCATATATTTTGAAAATGATCAGAATGTAACTGAAGCCATGATCTAGCATCCTAACTTCCTCTTATGGTAGAGAAGTCATTTAGAGGGAATAAGGTCCCACATCTCTTCTGGCTCTGCAGTTCCCCTCTCTTCTACCCCTGTGATAGCCCCAGGACCCTGGGAGGCACTAGACCTCCAGCTTGAGAAGTCATCAGCTAGAATTTCCCAAGGTATCTAAGATCCAAAGGCACTTTGTAGTATCCTAGGGAAGTTGGAGGAGTTTTCTGTTAAAAGTTAATAATTGTTATCATAGCTCAGATGATGAAAATCATGATCAATATCAAAACCACCTCGTTCCCACATGCACGTGGTGCTGTATTGACTCCAGGCAAGTGGAGTCAAAGCAACATGGGTCCTGTTCTCATGAGGCTACTGTCAGCATGTTACAAACAGGTACCTGAAGGACATCAGATGCAGACATCAGCAAAGAAGAACACAAAGACCATGCATTATCTGAGGTCACTGGAGCAAACAGACTTATTAAATTTTCAGATGATGGTTTGGTAAAGGTTTTTGCCATTAAAAGACATGAAAGTGACCAGGACATATTTTCCAGTTGGAATATCAAATTGGAATGTTGGTTTGCTTATTCAACTTCTACTGAAGGTAGATCAAGCCTAGTCTGGAAGAGGTTTCCACAGTGACTCCTATCTGTGGTCAGTTTTCTGTGGCTTTTTAATCTGCACCACTGGAGTTCACATTTACCATGAATCACTATTGACATCATCTTCATAGCTATTATTTGGATGTCTTTAGGTGTCAGGCAGGCACTTCACATAATTATTTCTAATTCTTGCAAAAGCTGTGCTGCAAGGTACCATTATTCCCATTTTAGGATCAATCAATGGGCTTAACTTTTAAAGGGGAATACAAAATGATAGCTGAGATTCAAATAAAAAGAGTCTGGACCCAGGACCCAAGCCTCTCTCCCTCTAGTGTAGATGGGTCTTCCTTGTGTTCCCCCGTATGTTTCTCCACTTGTTTGGTGTTTGGCTGTGAATTTTACACCTTTGAGCTGTTGAGAAGTGATCCATTTATTTAATGATTCAACAATGATTTACTGAATTCTCAGCATTGGTAATTGAGCAATAATCAAGACAGTAAGTCCCTGCTCTGCGATGCACATTCCAGCAGGTATCAGGGGACATTCATTTGACCACAGGAAGGCATGGGCGAAGGAGATGATATAGAGTTGTCTGAATCTTTTTATGTATTCTTTGTTGAGTGATGTTCAAAAACAATTCTGTAATCCCTGGACTTCTCAGAATTAAATGCAGTGTTTCCTTCACATCATCAAAACCACCATATAAATAAATGTGGATGTTCCCATTTAAGAATGATATTTTAAGATGACAGGGAGCTCAACTAAAGTGGAAATCACAACCAGGACTTGTCAGAACCCTACCTGACAGAAGCGCTCCACATTTAGACAGGGTTCTCAGAGGGCTACTTAATAGATTAAAAGTCTGAAAAATAGGACTTCTGGGTTTCCAAGGAGTTGCAGTGACTTATATGGTATTTTATGAACGATGACACATGGATGGTGGATATTGAAATTTACTGTGGTATGACTTAGTGCCAGAAAATTCTCTGGCTGCCACTTAGTTTTGAGTAGATGCAAGGTAACTATATTAAATGTTTGGTTGTTTTGGAATATTGATGTGTTGGGCTCTGTGTCAACATTGAATTGAGCCAAACGACATTCACACATTGTCGACTCACTCCTGTTTCAGT
Source organism: Glis glis (assembly GCA_004027185.1). Taxonomy (NCBI): domain Eukaryota; kingdom Metazoa; phylum Chordata; class Mammalia; order Rodentia; family Gliridae; genus Glis; species Glis glis. The sequence continues at coordinate 21,753 of PVJS01006081.1, read as the reverse complement.
CTTTAAACCAGAAACTCTGCCAGTTTTTATCAGCTATAGTATTATTCTTATTAAGTGTCGGGAGATGGTGTATCCTGCTGGAATTATTTGTGAATCACTCTTTGGGTGAAAGAGAGACAGTAGCTAAAACAAAAGAATCCATTTGGAAAATTGTAGAGAATTGAGACTTTTAAAAGCCTGTTTACAGTTTTAGTTCCCTCTCAGCCATCAGAAGTAAAGCCATTTATGTGCTGGAAATAATCACCTATCTAATCTTCTAATTTCAGAAAAGAGAGTTTTTAACATGCCTTTAGATGCTTCTTTACTTGTTTACACAAAAATAGGTGTGTGAAACAGAGTTGTTTTTCTTCTTGAGGGTGCCAGGGCTGACTTGCAATTGTCCATAGGTGAGAATTCCAGATCTCCAATGAAGAAAGTCATTGTGGGTCGATTCATTTAATTGCCCATTTTTTAATTGGGTTATTTTGTGTGTGTGTGTGTGTGTGTGTGTGTGTGTGTGTGTGTTATGCTTTTTAAGTTCTTTATCAGAGGAGTAGCTGGAAAGCTCTTCCAATCCATAGGCTCATTCTTTAGACTCTTTATGGTTTCCTTTTTAAATTTATTTCTGTCATATGTGGAAGCTAGAGAGAAACTGGGAAACAAAAAAGACTTCAATAAAAATGGAGCAATAGAGAGGATCTAGGGGAAGGAGGGAGAAGGAGACTTGATGAAGGAAACAGTTAAAATAATGCTTTGTGCATATACAGAATTATCAATGCCAATCTCAATAACATGTACGGGGAAGTGGAGGAAGTGGGGTGGGATCCGCAGGGAAGTTCACCAAGTGCTGTGAACTTATTTTGATGTATAATTTCAATGCATCAATGAAAGTATAATTTTTTAAAAAAAGAAAGTCCTTGCGGGGTTATTTAGTTCTCTATTGTTCTGAATTGTAGTTCTTTGCTGGCGATTTCAATTTTAAGAATTCTGTCCAGCTTCACAGCCTCCCAGCCCCTCCCTCAGCACCCCACCATCGTTGCTTCCAGTGCTTTCTTTCAGTCCTAGAGCTCTGATGCCCACCCTCATCTGGGATCGTGACTGTGTTCTGCTCAGTCCCACATGCTTTCTCCACTGTGTGAATGTCAAGGTTTACGTGTCATGTAAAACACCTAACCAAGTGCTGCATTCATCGCATTGCCTCCTCGTCTAGCCTGTGGCCCCTTCTGCCAGTCCTTGTGTCTGTTGCATCTGGGGGTTGTCGGGGGCACAGAGTACATGCTTGTTGGATTTTCCATTTTGCATGATGGTGGTCTGAGTTATAGGTACAGCTGCACAGTTCTTTGATGAGCATCTTTTTTTTTCATCAGTTTATGTTAATAACTTTGAGAGAAATATTTGTTGCAATCTAATTTTAACTAGATGTATGTTATTTTATTACTTCACTTGTTTCATATCAGTAGTAGCTATTTGTTGCTGCTTTATGCATTTGCTCTGTGTAAACTTATGTATAATGTGACAGGAGTTTTAAAGATCTGTGCCACTCAACACACACATACACAGACACAAAGACACATATACTCACATCAAAGTAGCATGTAAGTCAAGACTGATGATTTCATATTTATCAGACAAATAAAATATGAGGTGTCCATGTTTGATAAACATAGTCTATGTAAGGCTACACATGTACTTGAGAAAGACTCAGTGATTAATTGTTCCCATTATGAAGCTGATGTAATGGGGGAAGCATGCTTTCTGGCCACTGTACCAATGAGGTTGGGAAGCTGGAATTTCAAAAGCTGATCTGAAGTTAAATCCTTTCCCTAAAGGTAAGTGGTTTTCTTTTATGCTTAAGTTGTTTTTTTCCATCCTGAAACTGCCAGATGGCCACTGGGGCCTCGTGGAGAAAAAAGTTTCCTGAAGGGAAGAAGACCTTGATTTTATTTGCAGGCCCACTGTGATGCTTCACAGAATGCTGGCTTGTGAACTGGTTTTAGCTTCTTTGGAGAAATGTATCATGTAAATGCCAAGTTTCCAGCATTAAGATTTCTCCATGCAGCAATCAAAAGTGTGTTTGTATTTCTGTGACGTGGGGTAATGGATGATAAAGTGGAGTGGTGCTAGGGGTTATCGGCAGGAGGAAGCTTTTATCCTCATCTGACTTAGAGGAGATTTCTATAATGACATCATCCTGGGGTGTTGCTCCTAACTTTATTATTTTTTTCTCATCAGCAGCTCTCTCAAGCTTTATGCCCATGGCATCCTGTAGATGGAGTTTACTGGTGGGCTTTGCAAAGAACAATTAAACCCACTGAGTAGTCTTCTTTAGGAAGAGTTTAAAGGCAGAGTTTTGGGGTTACATACTTTTTGGGAAAGGTATTAAAATCAACCATAAATCACCTTATCTGCTCCCTTTGGTCATAGATGGCCATTAATAAATTTAGTAGGGTTTTCTGGTCTTTAGTAACCTATTCTTGAGAGAAATAGGGAGACTGGACCTCATTCTTGATATAATGAGGGTGTTCCAGCCCTATATCTTTGATGAATAAAAAATATGTTGACCTTAGAGTCAGATTCAACATAAGAAAAATCAAATGCTCAATCAGGTTCTCTCAGTGACCTTCCCTGTCAATGGGGCCTTCGTTCTTCCAAGCCTCAAATGTATGGCATGATTTTTACTACTTCTCTCCAAATACCCAATTAAGGACCAAATCCTGGGTCTAATTTTATGATATACTTAAATCTCTTCTGCCTGCCATATCTCATTTTTGGCTTTTCTTACACCAGTGAACCCCTAATACCTTCGCCTTGTTCTCAATCTGTATCCAGAACTATTTTTTTCTAGAATTGACTCTCAATCTATCTCTAGAATTGCTTCGCCCTCCTCAATTAATGTCTTGCTCTAGACTGATTTCTGATGTTAGCTTCACATTTCTTAATTTGTTGTCTGACTGTGTCTCCCTCTAAGCCCTGGGTCCTGCTACTGCCTTTGGCATTGGTCTCTACTAAATTTCATTCTTGTTCCTCACACAGGTTTGCCCTTGGTTACTCTGGGAAAAGTTGCCTTAGTCCACCAGGCTCCCAGAATCCTATCCTGGCTCAGATGCCAAGGCCAGTGTTAGAAGAAAGAGAAACCTCTCCAGTGAATGGGAACAGGTTTCTATTTCCCATCCATGGAGATGCCCCCCACCCCCACTGTGTGCTTGTGTAAATTCTCCTCTTCTTTAAGAACCTGGTTTTAATCCATCTCCTCCATTAAGTTTCTCAGTTCCATCAAACCACAGCTTTCCTATTGCTTCTGAATACAGTTTAGAGCACATGTCATAATCTCTTCATATTTCCTGTTATTATTCAGAATATGGTTACCCAAAAGGATAAAGTAGCTATTTTTATATAGCTCATCTTATCCTACACAATATCTGTAACAGTTTGAAGGCAGAAGTCATATATACATCTTCACATTCTGTATGGTCCTTATCCCAGGGATGTACATTTAACAGAACAGTAATCATGACTGGCCAACTCTTAAACCTTTCTCAAAGCAGAGTGGTTATGAGAAGAAAGATAAGTTCGGTCTGAATAGAGAGCTTTGAAATCCCTCTCTCCATCCCCATTTTTGTTCTTCAAACTAAAAGCCCATGCTGGCTGCAGAGCTTGGCTTTTGTCTATTCCACAAATTCAATATTCTGAATCTGGCTCTCATCTGAACTCTGCATGGACTGGAATATGCATAGTTTTTCGTGACTGCCTCACATAAAACAAGGCCTAAGCAAAAATCTAGATCTCTTTAAAGCAGTATTACAAACAAGCAAAATATTGCAGTTAATTCTCTCTACCCTAAGGGCTTTATGGTGGGGTTTTTATTACTTACTTATCAACCTGATTGAATGGACTGATGTTTGCCTTAAGTAGTGCTCATTCCCAATGTGGTGTACATACATTTAAGTAAACAATTGCTAATATGTTCAAGAGTAAGCTGCCTGGGGCTTTTTAAACCTCATCTATACCTTCAAACTTAAAACAAAAAAAAAAAAAAAAAGGAAAGCAGAGATTGGAGTGAAGTTGCTCCCTGGAAAGAATAAATCATTTTGAAGGGAACAAAAAGGGGTGGGGCATGTGTTGCTGTCCACGGTCCTGATTTATGTTATTACAAGAGAAGATTCATTTGAAGAAGATACCACTGATTGTGGCTCACAGAGCCAAAATAATAGCAACAACAATGATAATGCTGAGATACAACTACTTTGAAACTATACTAAAGCTTTAAATATTGACCATATTCATATATATATATATATATTTCATATATATATATATATGGATGTGAGATTGCCTACATAGGGTGACTCATGGCAGTGATTCTGAAATAGTTTTGATCCTTAGGTTTTATATAATATACTGACATTTGTGTAAAAAAGGAGAATGTGTGTGTGTGTATGTGCGTGTGCACATGTATACATATGCTTTCTTTATGTACTTTTGAATATACTTTGATGTTCAACAGTTAATTTTTTTGTGTGGTACTGGGGATTGAACCCAGTAGCATTCTACCTCTGAGCTATACCCCTAGCCCTTTTTATTTTTTATTTTTGATATGGGCTTCACTAGGTTGCTGAGTTAATTTTTAAAAGTTCATGCCTTCTTGTATTTTTAATGTTCTCTATTCTTAAAAATTCTGTAGTAATCTAGAACTGCTTTAAAATAGAAATGAAAAACTATTATTGACCTTAACCCAGAGTGGTCTGGCCAGATTTAAAGAAGTTAGAAGGAAGTTTTGATGGCTGTGCAGTTGATACAAAGGGATAAATGTGAAATGTATTTATGACAGTGTGGTATGTTATATATAATAATAAGTAAAGAAGATAAGTCACACACTAGTACACCACTGTTCTCTAGGAGGCTGTGTCAAAGAAGCACTGGAAAAATACGAGGTCTTTCCCCTTTATTATTCCAAAATCTCCAAAGGGAAAAAAAAATAACATGAAATCTATTAGGATGGAATAGACACTGAATTCACACCTCAGTGTATAGAAAGAAAGGGAGCCAGCTGATTAGGACCCAGCACCGTGGGGCAGTTAATATTCTCCTGCTGGTTTTGTAATAGGATTCTGTGGCTGGGATAAAGCTAGAGTTTGAAGATGGATGAAAGTAGCAGCAGAGGCCAGAGGAGCAAAGTCCATGATATTTCAAATCTAAAGTGGAAATCTGCTGTGCACCAAGCTTGGATTGTCAGAAACCAAAGCATCATTTTCCACATACTCACCTCCCCCAGCCTGACCTCTCCTCATCAAGCCCCCATTTCTTTTTGCCACCTAGGCTCAAAGGCTCTGATTCCTCTACAATCTCTTTCTTTTCATTTCTAGTAAACTCAGTGGCCAATTTTGTGAAATCTGTCTCATTTTCTTTCTAAAAATATACTTTTATTGATGCATAATGAGGTTCAGAGTGATACAGACATACATGCCATAGTACTTGGGGTGTTTCTTTCCAGACCCCCCTTCACCCCATACATGTTATTGGGGTTGGTAGTGATACCTTCATATATGGATATAGTGTTATTTGAACTATTTCCTTCGTCAAACCTCTTTTCCCTCCCCTTTCCCAATCTCCTTCCACTATTCTGCTGGTCTCTCTATTTATTTATTTGTTTATGCTGGGGGTTGAACCCAGGGACATTCTACCTCTGAGCTACGCCCTCAGCCCTGTTTTTTATTCTTTATTTTGAAACAGGGTCTCACTTAGGGAGTTCTTAGAAATCCCTTCCACAACTGGTTCTATGACTTCTATGTGCATATACCCTCATTTACCTATGCATACATAAAGATATGAAGCAGTATTTTCTGTACTTAGGAGTAAAGTTTCATTTTTGGTTGGACTTGGATTCTTTTGTCTCTTACATGCCACAACAGTTAGAATATATCTGTTGTACTTCTCATCTCTTTTCCAGTATAGTCATCCCTTGTTATCTATGGGGGATTGGTTCCAGGACAACCAGTGGATACCAAAAATCCATGAATATTCAAATCCCTTATATAAAAGGGCATAGCATTCACATATAACTTATGTACATCTTCCTTTATATTTTAAATACTCTAATACCTAATATAATACAAGTGGTCATTACACTGTTTTGTTTAGGGAATACTGACAAGAAAAAATAGTTTTTACATGTTCAGTCCATGCAATTATTTCTCCTTTTTTTTTCAACCTGTTGTTGAAATGTGGAACCCATGGACCTGAACTATATTTGCTTAAATATGTCTTCCTAGAAGAGTGTATATTCCCTAAGATAAAAAAGTCTTATGTCTTATTTAATTTCTTATTCCTAGTGTCTGGCCTAGAGTCTAAGTTAAAACTCAGTGGATTTTCACGGACTGGATGAATAATCAATCTGGGGTTGGTCTCTTCTATATTATTGGTTCTCAGATTTGTGTGCTCTTCTGTTCCGTGGACTTGCTGAATGACCCCAAAATATTGTCTTTCTTTTGCAAATGTTACATCCACTATTTTGTTCCTTCAAAAACAAATTCATCCTTCAGCCTCTAGAATGCTGGTGTTGTCATATCTGAGAGTATGTCATCTAGTCCAGCTCTGTCATCAGATAAAGCAAGGACATTCCCCCATAAGGGGAGCATCTCAAAAGGTGATTACTGATTGGACCCTGTAAGTTAAGTACTGAGAGCAAATTCAGTGATGGGAGATGAACAAGCAGGTGAGTTTCTTAGAATAAAAGAGCTCAGAAGAGTGGGGGTTATTTTTTAAATTAAGCAACAGTTATTACTTGCTGTACCTAAAGTGATAGGGATGAGGGGTAAAGTTGGTTTCCAAATCACCCAGGAGGCTCAGGCTTCCTGAGAAAGACAACCTTTAATTCTAAGGAGGTAATTTAATCTTCATTAAATGTCTTTTCCCTTCTACATAAATTTGGGCCTCTTTCTGAACAGACTCATTCTCATCTAAAGTTCTTTTATTATTATTATTATTCTTAACCAGTAAACATAGCTCTCTAGATGGCTATCGTTATAATAAGGAAAGCATTGAAATTCAGAAAGCTGCTATTGAGAAAAAGAGGCATTGTACTTTTAGTCCAAAGAAAGGTGAGCTGAACAGTACCTTAGTGTTCATTCTCAATGTTACTTTGATTTTCCATCACTGCAAAGTAAGCTACTATTCTTCTGCTGAAATCTAGGTAATTTCAGAGGAAAAAACAGTGCCATGTGCTAGATTAGACTTAGTGAATGAATGGACAGAATGAAAAGAATATTGAATTTCAAAATGTCATCATAATTATTAACAAAGAAGAGTACACATGAAATCGGGGGTAGGGACTAAATACTATACAAAGCTTCTATGATCTAAATTGGCAAAAATCAAGTGAGACACATATAGATACATATTGTTAAAAGGAAAAATCGACTTACTTGTACATAAAAGGAAATAATCCTTTGCTGCCTATAAGTGTGATTATGGTCGAGGGATGAGGTGACAGTGAGGCTATTTAATCCAGGGGGACAATTGGTGAGGTTTGGCAACTGAGGAACCGTTGCTGCTTTTCATTCTGATATCTTGAAGCACTGCAGATTCTCCAGGGACTTAGATGACCAGAGAGCAGAGACACAAAGACTTAATCTTTAAAGATTATGCAAATGTGGATTGGAAGGATGAGAGTCCAGGAAGAGGATATTAGAATATTTTGATTATGAGTGCTTTTAAAATTTCCCTATTTTCTAAATTTCTTAGATTTCTATTTATTTATTTTGTAATAAAGAATCTGAAAAGAAATAGGTTGCATGTGCCCATGTTCCCATTAGATACGTTTTGTGTTTTGGGTAGAACGACATGGTTTTCCCTTTTGCATCGTCTCTGGTTGACTAAGCCAACATCATTGTGGATGATTTGGGGTAAGTCACTGGGCCTACAAGCCAAGTTTAACTTTTTATGTTTTTTTACATGACTTACTGGCACTCGACATTCTTACTGGCTCAGACCTGGTCTATTAGTGTGCCAGAGATTAAAGGGTCTATCCTTGAGTCTCTGAGAATCTTCAGGGCCTGATACAGTTCCTGCCAGGTAGACAACACTCAGTAAAAATATAGAAATGAATTGAGTCAGTTTAATCACAAGGGACAGTGGTCCAGATAGTGTGTGCACTGGTGCAAATCCCATAATTTGAAGGAAGACTCAAACCTCATGCATAATGGAGGAAGGGATTAACTTAATCCTTGTCTATAAAGGGAAAGCACATTTAAAGAACAAATGAAATAATGGGGCATAATCCCCACATGTCAAGACCGCTCAAATGGGTGGATTTTGTGGCAGGATAAGGGAATTGGTATTGGGATTCTTAAAGGTTGCCAGACAAATTATGATTTTGTCATCTTCTGGTGTTGGTGGGCACTACATGGGTTAGAAGCAGTGTTAAAATCATGTCTCCTGACTCTTGCTGTTGAATTTAATTTCTATATTGTGATCATTGCTCAAGTTCTGCTGAAAATGTAGTATCTATTGATAGACAGCAGATTAGTACACTATGGCTGTATTGAGATTTCTATTTAATGATGTGTGTATTTAATTCAGATTTGTTTTTCTCAGGTCACTTATTAGTATATCAAAATTATTTCCCCCTATTCCCCAGACATTAATATTTAAAAGATATTATTAAAGAATTGACTATCAATGGGCCAAAAGAATCTAATGATGATAGAAGATATTTGTTAATTCACTTATAAAATACAACTTTAATGGTGCTTTGAACATAGACAGTACCAATTATTAATCTGTCATGTACCCGCTTGCTTGAGATGATATTTTAAATTTCAAGAATTTTCTCAGTTGTTAAATTGGCCATGGATTTCATGGAGGGAGTATTTATACCATGGAACTCAACAGTCACTACAAATCAGTGTTTCTTCCTCTCAGAAAAAGATAGTTATTATTTCTCAATATTCCACTGGTTGCCGGTCATATTTTTATTGAATGGCATTTAAGCATTATATATTTTAATGCTTAAATTAAATTTTATTATGACAATTTCACTATTATTGCTACTTTGCTCTCTTTCTATAACCAATTTCTTACAGGTAAGGGCTTGTACATATTTTTGAAAATGCTTTTCAAAAAATCATAAATATGATTTCAAAGAGAATTAAATTATGAAATTGGATAATGTGGCAATGTTTTTGCCATCTTTAACTTAAGATAAAAATTTTCAGAAACTAAATCTGATGCACAGAAGTTCATATAAAAGTAAAATAGGTAATGAAGATAGAAAGCACACAGTTTTATTTGGATTTTGCAGTTAGAAAAGAGTTCTTTCTGTTCAGCTACATGGGCCAGCGTGGGGGCTGTGTTAGAAGACTTGGAACATCAGAAAGTAGAATGGACAAAGAATTGGAAAGTTCATTTTAAAAGAGATCAGTGCAAACAACCAGATTCTCACAGTGCATAAATGTCTCTTGAAAGTTTGTTAGATGCTTCCAGGTATGCATCTGTTCTTTTGGGTCATTTAGTTTGGGGATAGATTGACCAGTTGTTAGAAAATAGTCAGAATATTCTTGCATTTCTTAAGCAATTGCACTTGCCTGAAATGATGAGATACAGTGGAAAATAATCTAAAATAATACATAGGCTCTTCATCCCAGCATCGTACAACCAGGTAGTGCAGATGACAGGCCTTCCTTTCTCTGCAGAGCTTTTAGTATGTTCTCTTGGACTTGCAAATGTTTTTGGAAAATGTTCAGAAGAGGATAAGATGAAAAGTACATGAAGTTGTGAGATAGAACTTAAAGGGAGAAGAAGAAACAAAATAGGGTAAGATGAGGAGATGGGGCAAATTACTGTAAGTAGGAAATTATACATGAAACTGCTCCCAGCCCCCCTCTTCTTCCAACATAACAACGCTACTGAATAGATTTACAAAGCCAGGGCTGTTTTCAGAATAGGACACAGAGAATCTGAGCCCTAAGGACTTTCAAATGATTGCTCACAGGATCTGAGACTTTTGCTTACAAGTGCTGAAGGATAACACAATCATAAACTTGAACTCTGTGTAGCATATTAGCTGTCTTGGACGAGGAAAGAGCAAAGTTAGCTTTCCCAAGAGTACAATACTTATTACTAGTAATGTTGAAACTAAAGTCTCTGATGTCCAAACTTGGTGCTACTTCTAGTGTCCTGTGCTTGGACATCACGGAATTAAACGTACAACCTCATTTGTTCTAAGGCAACAAATATCCTGCAAAGTATTATTGAGTTGAGTAAAGCAGTCTGCTTAATGGCGCATGTGGACTCATCATTTTGTCACTGTGAGGAAAACACTAGACTGAGAATTAGACCATCTTTATCAACAGGGAGATATTTTGAGATCAGAAAGGAAAATATAAGCATGATCACTCTGTGTAAATTAAAAAAACATTGTCTTCAAGCACCTGTTAAGATATATAATAGTTATTGACTCCCTAAGCAGTATATAAAGAATATTTTTATCGTGTTTATTTTTAGTTGTTTCTTTCTTGGGCTAATGTTTAAACTGTTATCAGAACTGTATCAGAAATATTTGATCCCTGGTGAATAGCTTCCAATTTTATCCCATATTCTGTGCTGAGTATATTAGTTGGCTCCTGCTTGAATTTTCAGACTATTTTTAATTGATGAGATAAAAATTATATATTTATGAAGTATACCATGTGTTTTGATATATGTGGAATGTGATACCTGTGAGTCATTGTGGAATGGGTCAATCAAGCTAATTAAAACATGCATTACTTGGCACACTTATCATTTTTGATGGTTAGAGTGTTTAAAATTTTCTGTCAGCAATTTTAAGTATACAATATATTGTTATTAACTATAGTCACAATGAGGTGCAGTAGATCTCTTGAACTTATTTCTTCTGAAATTCTGTACCCTTTGGCCAACATCTTCCCAATCCTTCCCCCTTTGGTAGCTGCCATTCTGTATTTTAGAATGTTGGACCTATGCCCTCCTCTAGTAATTTTAAAGTCTCTGGTCTAATTTCCAACATGATGCCACAAGTGGAAATTCTACAGCTGATCTCATGTGACTTGTCACAGTTAAAATGCAGGTGTGCTAAAATTTTTGTATAAAATTAACCTTCAGACTATGTGTTTAAGATGTATATGAAACATAAATGAATCTCATGTTTAGACTTGGGTCCCATCCCCAAGATACCTCATTATATATAGGTAAATACTCAAAGACAAAACAACAACAACAACAAAACCCACACACATCCAAAATCTGAAATACTTCTGGATCTGAGCATTTCAGATAAGGGATAAGATACTCAACCTGCGTTATTGCTTCATTCGTTCCATGATTTGCTCTTACTGCTTGTGTTAATTACTTCATGTAAAAAACATTGTTTAGCTTTCTATGTACCTATCCAAATGCTTCTTGATGTTTGTTAAACACTAATAAATAGTATTTTCTATATGCTTAAATATATCAGAAGACCTACCAATTACATTTCTTTCGGAAAACCTTCTTGGAAGTCTCTATTCTCCTATTCATTAGTTCAGGTTGAGTTCTTGGTTTTCTGCATAATCATCTTCCCTGTCCTTCTCTCCACCACCTTCATGGAAGGAATTTCCTTTTATTTTCTTATTTTTTAGGGATCCTGTCTAAAATTTTTAGGGATCCTCCTAAAATTTCTCTGGCAATTTCCTATTTAATAGGGGATACATGTGAAGATAATTTTTTTGAATGTCTGCAAAACTTGCTTGTATGTCTGAAAAACTTTTTACTCTAGCTTCACTTATGATATTTATACAACAACATTTGTTGGGTTTGAAGGTCCTGTAATTTCCAGTGTTGCTATTGTAAAATTGAATTCAATTTCTCCTTCATATATATGACCTGTTGTTCTTCCTATTTCTCTCTAGAATCTTTTAGGATCCATTCAATATCTTTAGTATTATAAAACAATGTGAAAAATCTTGATGCATATCTTTTATTATTAGGGACTGGGTTCTCATTAGACCCTTTAAATCATAAAAGGTTTATCCCTCTGTTTTGTTAATTTTTCTTATATTTCTTCGATAATTTCTTCCTCTTTGTTTTCTCTCCTTTGAAATTTCTCTAAGTCTGATATTGGACCTCCTGTATTGATCTTCTTAAGTTTCTCATATTTTTCCTTATGTTCCTTTAACATTTTTTTCATGCTTCCGTGGAGATTAATTAGATTTCATCTTCCAATAAAGTTTTCATTTTCATTTTTTCAATTTCTGAGAGCTGTATGTATTCTTTCTTTATTTTTTGGTGCTTGTTTCTCCAGAATGCCCTGTTCTTTTTCATGGGAGTAATATCTTCTCTAAATACTGAGAAAGTTAACATTTCTTATAGTCAATTAAATGTTACCAAATTTACTTTTAATTTTCCCATCACAGGTGCTGAAATCATTATATCTTTATTTTCTAACACTTTCTGAAAGTAAGTTTAAAAATATTTTTTAAGAACTAGCTCTAGTAGTTTAACTGCTTAAAGTGAGCTTGACTCCCTAAATATTAAGTGCAATGATTTTACTCATCTGATTTTTTTTTTTTTTTGCGGTACTGGGGATTGAACCCAGGGGCATTCTATCTCCGAGCTACACCCCCGGCCCTATTTTTTGTTCTTTATTTTGAAACAGGGTCTCACTAAGTTGCGGAGGGCCTCATTAAGTAGCTGAGACTGGATGCGAATCCGGATCCTCCAGTCTCAGCCTCCCAAGTACTGGGATTACAAGCGTGCGCCACCACGCCTGGCTCTCATCTGATTTTTAAGTGGGCACAAATTTAATATGAGTTAACAAATATCTGCTTTTATGAAAGAAAGTGAATAAATAATCTCAATAATCAGATATTAGACCACTTTAAACTTCTCTGAATGTTTTCTCATCAGAACTCATTTAGAGAAAAAGTTCATGAACGTGGAATAGAATAGACAAAAGTTTTCCTTTGATTTCTAGTCTTGACCTCCTTTGAAATGAATGATGTGGACTTTCCATTAGCATTGCCTTTGTTACTTCAAGATGCGGGTTGTGTGAGTCACAGCGCGTGATGCGGGTTGTGTGAGTCACAGCGCGTGTTAGTGGTGCCGTTAGATGCCTACTGGAGGCCTCTTTCATGAGAGAATTCATTGAAAGCCTCTGGCTTGGCAAATTGACCTTAACATTCAGTTGTGTTTTGTGCACTTGTGCCCGTTTATGTGCTTTGGAATCCCTTTTCACAACATTGTTATTTGAACATTCTCTTTCCTTAGCGTTTTGGAATATGCTGGAAACCTCCTTAATTGGCAGCTGTTGTCAAAAGTTAGGGTATGCATAGAGGAACAATGGCTTGCACTCTGGATGAGAGGTAAAGGATGCTCATTGAGGTTGGGCAATTGTGACAATAATTATCTTCAATCAGTGCGTAGAACTGGACACGATGCTAAATGTTCTGTTATGTGTGACCCAGCTTTTTTGTACATGTCTCCATCTTTTTATGGAATGAGGACCTGAGCCACTAAAGAAGAGCTCTGGCTTTACACTTTCTTCACAGCCTTTACCTGTCCAGTTCCCAATTTGAATTGTTCCAGTGATAGGAGGGGCAAAGCTGGGCGTGGTGGCTCATGCTTGTAATCCCAGTACTTGGGAGGCTGAGACAGGAGGATCTGGGTTCACGGCCAGCATCACCTACTTATTGAGGCCCTTTGCAACTTAGTGAGACCCTGTTTCAAAATAAAGAATAAGGCCGAGCGTGGTGGCACACGCTTGTAATCCCAGTACTTTGGGAGGCAGAGACCGGAGGATCTGGGTTCGCGGCCAGCCTCAGCTCTTTCTCTCTCTCTCTTTCTCTCTCTCTCTCTCCCACTCTCTCTCCCTCTCTCTCTCTCTCTCTCTCTCTCTCTCTCTCTCTCTCTCTC
>PVJS01006080.1:0-61432 GCA_004027185.1 Glis glis | reverse complement strand
AATATGCACAACTTAGGGAGTAGTGGGGACACAAAAGGGACTCCAATGACAATGGAGAACCCTCAGTGGTGCAAGGGAAGGGGTACAAGGGAAGGGGAAGGGTAAGAAAGTAGTGAATCTATGGAATTACTGTCATAAACAATGTGTATATATGAGATTATACCAACATCATTCTCAGTGCTACATGTGGGGGGGAGGCGGGGGGGAGGGACACCAAGAGCTGTGTGCATGTATGTTAACACCAAATTGATACTCATTGTGATGTGAGACTACAATGCACCAATAAAAACATAAAAAATAAATAAATAAATAACTTTCATCCCAAGGAACAAGATGATTTGAAAAACCCTGATGTTTTGAATCATAAAAATGGAAAGGAAAAGAGAGAAGAAATCATAGAAAGCAATAGAAGAGATGAAGAGACATGCAAGTAAATTAGATCAGTTTGTTATTTGGGTAAAGAATTGAGGGGAAAAAGAAAGGGACACCCCATCCTGCCTCCTGCTTCGTGGACACCCCTCAATGTCAAAGGGAACAAACTGAGCAATGATCCAGCACACAAGTTAGGAGCATAGATGCCAAAGTTGTGCAGTGGGCACGGACTCCAGCCCTGCCATTTCTAGCTGGGTGACCTCGGCTCTGTGAGAGTCCCTCCAAATCTCAACTTCCTGGCCTATAAAGTGTGAGGGATAGCAGTGCTAGTGAGCTCATCCCTCCACTCACTGCTCCTGGACGTGCAGCCACCCCCTTTCTCAGGGCTCTTACTCTTTGGTTCCACCAGCATGGAATGCCCATCACCTAGAGCCTCAAGCTCCACCCACACCCGTAATTTTCTTCCATCAGTGCGCAGTTCTCACCTGCTCTGTCTCGAATAGTACCTCCTTTTGTTTCCCTTGTTCTGAATTATTTTTCTCTGTAACATTATGACGCTTGTATTTCCCACCTGTTTCTTCCACTAGAACAGAAACTCTTAAGGAACTAGACTTATTGCATACAGAGTTGGACAAAGCCTGGCCCAGAACATAGGCTTGGTAACTATTTGCAAAATGGATGAATGAGAGGAGTGTTGTGGGCCAGGAGAGGCTGCCTTCACCAGAGGCTACAGAGGCCAAACCCCACAGGCTGCATAGACTGGGTTAAGGAATTCAGTCTGCATTCCCCAGAAAGGAAAGATATAATCTCCAAAGGTGAGTGTGAAGACCGTGACACATGAAAGGTCATTCAACCCAAATCTAAAAACTTCTTTACTTGCCAGGCGTGGTGGCGCACACTTGTAATTCCAGTACTTGGGAGGCTGAGACCAGAGGATCCGGGTTCGCGACCAGCCTCAGCTACTTAGTGAGGCCCTCCACAACTTAGTGAGACCCTGTTTCAAAATGAAGAATAAAAAATAGGGCTGGGGGTGTAGCTTGGAGGTAGAATGCCCCTGGGTTCAATCCCCATTACTGCAAAAAAAAAAATTTCTTTACTTAAAACATATTGATTGCCAATATGTTATTAATGAATAGTCCAGTTAATTGGTTGTGCAATGGAATCACCATTCAAGTGTTCATTATTTCTCCTTCTGGAAACTTAAATTTTTTCACAAGAAAATAGAATGTGAGGAGGGAGTAGGAAGGGATCTGGAAGGAAACACCAAGTACTGTGTGCATGTTCCCATCACCCTGAACCTCATTATGATGGATAATTACAATGCACCAAGAAAAGCATATTAAAAAATAAAAGAAAATAGAATGTGAAATCCGTAGGCCAGTTACCCTTCAATAGTGTTTCCCAGTTCCAGCTTCTAGGACAGCTAACAAGAAAGTCACTTTTTATACACTCTAACTTCCAGGGTTTCAAAAACCTCACCTCTGTTTGAACAGTTAAAAGAAACAGAGTTTTGCAGACATGAAGGGATTGTCCCTTTTACTCTCTTTTCCTTGACAAGCCAGAGTTGAGGAGGTCAACTGTACCAACTATCATCTATGGCTCATTTATTAAGGGACGGGCACTGTGTTAGGTACTTCATTTTAGGAGCATAATTCTCACAATGACCCTGTGAGATAAGTCTTTTTATTGTTTCCAGGTTAGAGAAAAGGAAACTGGAGGCCAGGGAGTTTCAGTGAAATAATTTGTGCATGGCACCACAGCTAGCCACGGGCTTGAAGGCAGGTAGGTGGGTTCTAGCACCAATACTCTCCAGCCCTCTTCACCTGCTCCCTTCTGCTAAGGAGCACCTGTGAATAGAACCATCCTGGACTCAAGCCCCAGTAGCCTGCACCAGAGCCCATGTTGCCAAACTGCCCCCTGACTATTATTCTTTAGTTGTTATTATTCCTTAATGATTTAGATGCATTTGGCAATCCTTCTATACTTCAACACGAGTCTGGATATAGTGCTTTCCAGAGTTGGAGAAAGTAAGAATCTGTTCTTAACTGCAGTTTTCTAAAGCCTGAGGTTGAAGAGGTTATGGATGAACTTTTGATTCATATGATATGGCAAGATTTCAATTTTTCATTCCTACTTGCATGATATAATGCTTGCACGTTCATTGACAAGTGATCATACAGCTTATGAACACCCATTTTTGACTCTTCTCAAAGTGGCATTTCCTCCACGAATATGACATGGCAATTAACCCTTGGCTTAATAAAGCACAAAAGAAAAGGGAAAAATACCAATTTGGGGTGACAGAAGCTCTTAGTTCAAGCAGTTCTTTTACTCCTGGAATGACAAAATAGGAGCCTTGGACTTATTTAAATGAGCTATATGATAATAGCATTTCTGATGTTTAAGGACCTGGGACGGGATGTTCATTTGGAACTTATCTGGTAAAAAGAGGAAAATAACAGGGATCCAGTTTCCTTAAGGAATTACTTAATGTGAGAATTGGCTCCAAAACATGATAATTGTGCTTCTCTCTTTTCAAGCCAATAAGAATGGCATATAATCTTAGTGTGGGCTCCTCAAACACATGTGTTTTCGGTGTGCTTTATCAGGCCCATCTGGTCCTTATTGGTGTAAGGTCTATCCATTCACTACTGTTAACCATCCTAGAGTTACCAAAGTAAAGAAATGCAAGCCCAAGAAGAAATAATTCTAACCAATTTTTTTAAAGTGATACATTACCACTCCTTTTGATATATCACTCTCAGATATAAGTCTTGAATGATTAGTTCCCGCAGCATTCCTAAGCCCAAGACCAGGCCGCGGAACAATTCCCAGCCATGCGCTAACAATTAAGAATGGGTGTTCTCAACTGCAGACAATTGCCATTACCTCATCTTGTCTAAAGAGCACGCTGTCTCGTCCTTCGATAAAAATAGAGCCAAGAGTCTTTGTCCAGCAGATAGCTTTGCCTTTCCATGCCATCGATTGAGATACCCATGAAAAAGAGCCTGATTTGGATTCTGAAAATGTTGAGACGTGTAGCTGCTTCTGAACCACAAAGTCAAGATGTCCTATTACACACGCTGAGCCAAGAGGAACTTTCAGTGAGAGACCCTCTTACCCAGAAGAGTCAACCTCTTGATGTCTTAACTTCTCCCAGTTACTCTCCTGAATACCATGGGAGGCTCACAGAGGCAGAAAGGAAGGGGAGACGGAGGGGGTGTCCTTCCTGACACAGAAAGGTGTGCTTTTCTTTTTTGCAGACAGATCCTTCCACACTAGAAGATAAGGGAATGTAACCGAGGAAACTGGGCTCTAGTTTTTCATTTTGGAAAAATCTGGATTTTGGTACTATATTTAAGGATTGAGCATTCCATCATCCCTAATTACCATTGGAAACAATTCTATTGGTAATCTGATACAGAATTTTTCTCTAGACCACCAGTTCAGAATTGGCTCCAATGAGAAAGAATTCAGAGTTATTATCTGATGGCTGTCTGCCTGCCTGAATGAGATAGGTTAGGGGAAGGGACTCGTCTCCATGTAGGGGCGCGGGACCATGTAAGTCAAATGTCATTAGTATCAATGCTGCACCACCCGCCCTCTCCATTCCAGCTTCTACTACTCTCAGCAGCACCAAAGCCAAGAAATGGGCTGAGATAAAGAATGAGTCAGTTGTTTTGCTGTGTGTGTGGTCCTATCTTTCAGGGATATCTCCAAGTCCAAGAGAACCAGTGCTAACAGTTATCACGGGTATGTAACTCCCAAGAATTGGCTTTCGCCAATCCAGTGTGTTGGTACATTAAAGGTCAGATGTGACTGAAGAGGTTAAGGACTGAAAAACACAAGGGCACCACCCACACCTATCAATCAAAATGAAAACAGACAAAACTGTAAAGCAAGTATAGACAGTTTAATAAAATGCCAAGCTGAAAACTTTTTAAAAGTATCTATATACAGTATTTCCAAACAGTTTGATTTTTTTTTTGTACTGGGGATTGAACTCAAGGGTGTTTTATCTCTGAGCTATAACCCCAGCTTATTTTTACTTTTTATTTTGAAACAGGGTCTCCCTAAGTTGCTGAGAATCTCGCTAGGTTACTGAGCCTGGCCTTGTCTCACCCTCCCAAGTACTGGGATTACATTCATGTGACACCCTGCCCAGTTCCAGTTTCTTTTTCATGTATGAGAGACTCCTACTTTGCTAATACCCCAAACATGTATGTAGGCTGCATGCTGGGTACTATCACAAAAGACATGAAACTCAGAATGGTGGAGAAGTTCTAAATATGGAGTTCAAAGACCAGTGTTCAAGGTTCAACTCATGGGTAAGGAGCTAGGGACATTGAGCAAATCTATGGACCTCATGTTACCCCCATCTACCCATCCTTAAACCACTCCTTGGAGCGTGATGAGACTTGCCACAGGGAGTCATTTTATTTATTTATTTATTTATTGCCGTACTGGGGATTGAACCCAGGGGCATTCTACCTCCGAGCTACACCCCCAGCCCTATTTTGTTTTTAATTCTTTATTTTGAAAACAGGGTCTCACTAAGTTGCCGAGGGCCTCACTAAGTAGCTGAGGCTGGCCGGAACTCGATCCTCCAATCTCAGCCTCCCAAGTACTGGGATTACAAGTGTGCGCCACCACGCCCGGATCATAGGGAATCATTTTTTATGAAGATTATGCAAATGTTAGGTCTTAACATTTTAGTAAGATCCTTCCCTGTATCTTTGCAAAAATTTTAAGATGTTGATGAAAGAATAAAAATGTAGATTAGGAGACAACCTTATTCAATTCATTTCAATTCAATTATTACTGGATTATAAGAATTTCAAGAAATCTATTATACACACTGATGATATAGATAATAAAAATATGGTGTATATTTTTAAACTGCTAAAAGAGTAGATTGTAAGTGTTCTTGTCACAAAAAATAAGTGAGGTAATGCATATGTTAATTGGCTCAATTTAGCCTATATATATGTGTATATACACACATATATACACACATATATATATACACACATATATATGTACACTTCAAAACAAGATGCTATACACCATAAATATATATACAATTTGTATTTGTTAACTAAAATAATTTTTAAAGATTATTTCAATGTTTTCCATTTTGTTACTTGTCCATAAACTTTTGTTTGCTTCATTTAATATGCACAGTAACATCAATACAACAATAATGATACCTACTAAGAGCTGGCCATGTGTTAGGCAATATTCTCAGCTCATTAGTTATGATACCTGATGTAATTCTCAGAGCAACCTCATAAGATAGGTATTATTATTATTCCCCCTTTCATAATATGAGGAAACAGAGGCATGGAGTGGTTCAGGAGTGAATCTACGGTTGTACAGCTAGCAAATACAGAGGTGGGATTGGAATTTAAGCTTACTTGTTCCAGAATAGGTATTGACTACTAAAGTATACCGACATTTTATAGGTGTACATTTAAGAAGAAAGATTCAGGTGGGAAAGAAGCTTGCAATTTTAATGTTTTCATTCATTTCTTCGTCCTTGTATTATGCCAGGCACTGAGAATATACATAGTTATGCTGCTTTCTCTAATCGGGGAGATAGATATAACACAAGAAAACACAATATTCAAAGATAAAAACAAAGAGAGGGTTGTACGTGCTACCGGGAAGAGGGACCAGTGTGATCTGGTAGGGAGTGATTGTCTAGCTGGGGAGAACCTCTCCAAGGACAAGCTCTTTGGAAGGAGAGGCCAATGCCAAGCGGGAGTCCATGTCATAAAAGTCTGGACATTCCAGGTGGGGAGAACTGCAGAGGCAAGCACTCTGAGCTGGAAATGAACCTGGGCAATAATCCCAGTGTGGGTGGAAGTAGGTAGGTACAGAAGGACAGTAAGAGTCGTGAGGAAGAAGCAGAACTTTCTTAAGGAATAGAATGATGGTCAGTGTGGACAGTAAGAGTGCAAAGAAGCCCACAGGGCGGGGGAGCCAGGGCAGCGCCTCGAAGACCATGCGCAGAATTGTCTCCACCCCTGAGAAACCATGGAAAGCCACAGTAATGTTTTCAGTATTGGGGATGAGATGTGTTTAACGTGTTTGGAAAACTTACTCTGCCAGCCAAGGAGATAAATGGAAATCACAAGAACGGGAGAAGAGACAGCAGTCAGGGGACTACCGCAAAGCCCAGGTAGGAGAAGACCCCTGGGCTAGACAGAGTGACGTTAATGGAGATGCCAAGAAGTGAATGGTCTGAAATTGGCAGGACTTGGCAGGAGTGAGAAAGGTAATGGTGGAAAGAGTGATTTCTAGGTTTCTGGTTTTGATTACAGAATAGATATATCCTCCCCTGAAAGCAAGAAGCTGCACTGGAAGAGTTCATCTTTTACTTTGGACTTCTTGAGCTCAAGAAATGCAAATTAAGCAAGGATTTAAAAAACTAAAATAATCTAACAAGTGATTTAATGTATATTTACTAAATCAGTAAAATAAATTCCTCTCCATTTTCCTGATCACCAGCCACACACACACACACACACATACACACCACTTTTGGCCTGGAGAAGTGGCAAGGAATGAATTGACAGATTCCAGAGGCAATTTCAGTTTTGATTCTCACCCACATGACTTTACTGGAGGCATCACCGCACACCCAAGGGACCTCTCTCTAACCGCTCTGAGCATGATGTTATCCAGAAAATCTTTTTCCCAACCCTTTGGTCCCTACTTCTAGAAATATCTCTGATGTTGGAGAGGGAGAAAGGACAAATTTTAACTTAAGTAAATTAGTCTCAGTTTATCCAGCCAAACCAAAGATGGTTTAGCTTATGAAATATAGCCCATATTGATGACCTTTACTGATTTGGTCGATCAAACTGATCATCTGTCTCTTCCGAGCCCTATTTACTGGTTAGAGGTTATTCAATTGGACAGAAAATCTTTCTAACAGAAAGGCAGCAAACGTTTTCTGCAAAGGACCAGATAGAAAATCCTTTTGGCTTTATAAGGCAAATGGTCCTTGCCACAACTGCTCAATTCTGTTACTGTGGAGGAAAGCAGCCATAGATGGTATCTGGATGGGTGTGGTTATTTTGGCAATAGAATTTTTATTTATAAAAATAGGAAGAGAGTTAGATTTGGTCCAGGGGCTATAATTTGCCTGTATTCAAACATTATTTTGGTAATGTACTATATTTTCAGATAATTTCATAAGTGCTTTTATACATACATATATACTTTGGGCCAAAGGTAGAATCATAATTGCCTTTTCTTTTTGTGTATGTGTGTGTATGGTTCTGGGGATGGAACCCAGGGTTATTCTACCTCTGAGCTACACCCCCAGTCCTATTTTATTTTATTTATTTGAAATAGGATCTCACTAAGTTCCTGAAGCTGGCCATGAACCTGCGATCCTCCTTCTCAGCTTCCCAAGGACTGTGATTACGAGCGTTCGCCACCTGCCTGGCTATGGGTGCCTTTTCAATCGCTGAAGGGCCTAGCTGCATGAATATGTAGTTGTTTGTTTATCTCATTCCAAGAGTGACTTTATCTGGTCAAAGTAGTTCAGTTTTCACTTGAGAAAGTGCCCCTTCTCCTTACGTGTACCCTAAGGCGGCTTTCACAGTCTGCCTGCCATTACGTCAGAGGGGCCCACACAGGCCAGCGTAGTCCATTCTCCCAGCACAAAGTAAATAGCTCATGGATGGGACAAAGTTACAGAGATTTGATTATGGATATTGGAAGAGATAAGTCTGTCCCTCCTCCAGTGTGCCAAGCCACAAGGATGATGTCACTTGAAACTCTTTAGAGTCCTCGTCCAAGGCTACATGAATGAAGTCATCTGCAGTATCAAGGACTAAGATTGATGAAATGAGATCAAAGAGTAGAAAGATCATCCAGCACTTCAATGACAGAGTCTGAGTCCCGGGATCAAGCCTCCAGTCACAAAAGCAAAAATAAACATCCATTTAATGAACTACTTCAGCCAAAGATGATTTGTAATGCTTGCCAACAAAGAGGTTTCAGAAAATAAAATCTCCTCGTAGATATGACAACATCCCAGTGGAATCGGGTGATTTCAAAACTAAGGCATGTACTGTCATCACTGAACCAATGGCTGAACTGATTCAGAAGGGAATGATGAGTAATCTGAGACTCAGACCGGTCAGAAAATTACATCATAATATAGCACCTGAGTTAATATTTGAAAACTGCAGACTACTTCATAGATACAATAGATTACAGATAAATGGACCCTTCCCCAGGGTCATTTAACTCCATAGATAGGGAGAAGGAAAGCTTTCAAGGTATCCTGGAAATACACAAAATGTAAAGAAATAAAATGTGCAAATACACCATAAGGCTAATGAATGGAGCCATCCAGGCACAGTGGTGCACGCCTATAATTCCAACCACTGTAGAGATTGAGGATCTCAAGTATGAGGCCGGCCTGAGCAACTTAGACTGTGTTTTAAAATAAAAAATAAAAAGGTCTGGGGATATAGATCAATCTCCCATCCTAGGTTCAATCCCCATCACCACAAAACAACAACAAGAAAGAATAAGTGGTCCCCAGATGTGAAAGAGTTCAAAGTAAGCTGATTGACTTTATTGACATGTCTAAAAGAAGAGGGTTTTAATCCGTAAGAGAATACTGTGAACCATAGAAGCAGAGCAAATGAGAGTTACAGGGGGAAACAGTAATGGTGTGGATGTGGGGAGTGTTGGAAATGAGAATTAATCATGGTAACACCCAAATCACAAAGTTTGAGGACACATAGATATTTGGTTAAACACTGCCTGGAGTGTTGTCTTTGGTGGTGTTCTCGAAAGCTTGTACAAAGCTCACCAGCTGGCAAATGAGTGCAGTGGAGAGGCAAGAAATTCCCAACACTGGAAAGATTTGGCCGAATGTGCCTTTGGTAACTATTAAGTGTTTACTTAATTATCCAAGTGTTTATTTGATGTTTACTAAGTTGGTGTCTTAATTGGATATGAATGATAAACACCGGGTTACACTACTGGAGTCAGATGGTTCCTTTAAATCTAGACCCACATTATGCCTGAAGGGAAAAGCTTAGAAAGTCCTTGAGATTCATGCTGAATTTCTAATTAATGATGCTGATCTCCAGCTCACTCTCCTCGGCCCATCGGTGACTAGTTCTCCATTAGTGTCCCTGCAGTGTGGTGTCCACTCCATTCTCAATACTGAACTGTAGCTGGAAATGATGAGAATAAAATCACAGGCAAATGAGAATTTGGCAATTGAAATCTGAAATCAGATGCTTTATGAGGATTTTTATTTCTGTAACTAGAACTCCAAAATCTTTCCTTGCCATAATACTCTGTTGCTGTTTTTTTTTCCACAAAGCATTACATATCTAAGATTACAATTAGATTTTTGTTTTATCCCCATGTCAAAACTGAAATGCTTACAAAAGAACCTAAGAAGCCAGGTGTGGTGGTGCATGCCTGTTAATGCCAGTACTTGGGAGGCTGAGACAGGAGGATCGCAGGTTGGAGGCCAGCCTCAGCAATTTAGCAAAATCCTCAGAAACTTAGCAAGACCCTGTTTCAAAATAAAAAATAAAATAGGCCTGGGGATGTAGGTTGGAAGTAAAATGCCTCTGGGTTCAACCTCCAGTACCAAAATAAACAAAGCAAAAGAACCCAACGAAGTATGCTAGGCGGATACTTTAACTGAGTTCACAAGTTCAAGGAGCACATCAGCATGAATATTCCAGAAAGAGAGATTTAAGAAAACATAATAATCCAATAAAAAGCTAATATCCTCATAAATGTGTGTAGTAGATCAAAGACATTCTTACCAATAAGCTAATTATAAATAATCTGTTCTCTGCTATGAAGGGGAGAAATTTTATTCTTAACGGCATTGGTCACTGAAATTTTTATTGAGAAAATGATTATCATTTCCACAAGATCTTCATCATTGATTTTATGATGTGCAGGTTCCCATATAAGCAACAACGCTTACTGGAGTAGGTGTGGGGAAAACAGATAGCAGAAGAACCCATAGCAAACTATGAGAGCCATATCACCTGATGCGGTGTCTTTAAGGCCACAGAGATAAAAATACTGGCCTATGAACAACATTTTCTTATCAGGTCTAGTATTCATAGCTGGTTTATGAGTGCTGCCTTCCACAGCTCTGTCTCCATTTCAGCTCTGTCTCCAAGTCAGAACTACAAAATAGTCCTGAATGATTATTTTCATTATATCAATAAAATGCCTTACCTCGGAGGTAAAAATGTAGACTTGAGGTTGTCAGTCTGGATATGGCTTACACCTACAAGCCATTCCAAGACACGTATGTAGTCTACATGCCTCTGTAAATTTGTGTGTGAGGGATGGTACTGGGATTGTACCTAGAGGCACTACACCCCCAGCCCTATTTTATTTTTTATCTTGAAAACAGAGTCTCGCTAAGTTGCGCAGGGCCTCACTAAGTTGCTGAGACCGGTCATGAACCCACGATCCTCCTGTCTGACAATATTTTTGGCAAGGCAGTTCAGAAGCACCAATTCAAAGTGGCCAAACCCAGAGAAGAACAAAGCTTCTAGCATACCACCTATGAAGGCGAAGCAAAGCAAAAGGAATTCTACCCAATCTCCACTTGGATGGTTTTTAGTTTACCGTAACTATTCCCTTTTACCCCTGATTTTCTTCTGGTTCACTAATTCACTCTGAAAATATTTCTTCAGTGCCTTCTTTTTTTCAAACACTGTTCTAGGCCCTTGGAATATAATCAATGATCAGAGCAAAGATGCTCTCACTGGATGTTCATGACTGAGTCAAAATGAAGTGAGGAAGTCAGACAGTAAATAGAAGTATGATAAATAACCCATATGGTATTTGAGACGATAGCAAGCATTGTGTTAAAAAAAAAAACAAAGTCTACGTAAGTGCAAGTGTTGGGGGAATATGAGACTCAAAGTGTTAACAGTAAGCTAGGTGCACTTGTTATTAACTCAAATACCATGTGGTTTAATTATTAGATTAGAGGGATTCAGCCAGGTGTTGTGGTGCACACTTGTAATCCCAGTACTTGGGAGGCTGAGACTGGAGGATCTGGGTTTGCGGCCAGCCTCAGCTACTTAGTGAGGCCCTCTGCAACTTAGTGAGACCCTGTTTCAAAATGAAGAATAAAAAATAGGGCTGGGGGTGTAGCCCAGAGATAGAATGCCCCTGGGTTCAATCCCCGGTACCGCAAAAAAAAAAAAAAAAAGATTAGAGGGATTCAGAGCTGGTACCACTGCATGAATGAATAGATGAATGATGATGATAGATGATAGATAAATAGATAGATAGATAGATAGATAATAGATAGATGATAGATAGAGGATGATGATGATGATGATGATGATAGATAGATAGATAGATCATAGAATGGGGAGCTTTAGGACTAGCAGCTGGATAACCAGGTGACCATGTGGTCTCCGCAACAGACACAAAATGTCACTTTCCATCTCCTCCTTTGCAAGGTCACCTCAGGGCGGCATCATAGTCTCATTGGTTGCAAATTCTCAGACCAGATATGTGCATGTGCAAAAACAAATGCAAGCATGCCTTCCAAACACAGGCACCAAAAGATGCCATCTCCCAGGTGCTGGGGCCAAAGGCGAAGCCAAAGTTTCTTCAGCTGTTTGACAAAGTCACAACAGAAGGAGGCTTGTCACAGAACAGACATCCTCTAATGGCAGCAAGCCTGTTGGTGGCCTTAATGTTAATAATTGTGGGATTGGTGACACCAAAGACAAAGGCAAAGTTTCTTCGGCTGGTTGGCAAAGTCACAGCAGAAGGAGGCTTGTCGCAGAGCAGACATCCTCTCATGGCGGCCTAGCTTGTTGGTGGCCTTACTATTAATGTTAATAATTGTGGGATTGGTGACGGGAACTGTAGGACTTACGCCAAAAACTCAATTTACGCAGAATGACTCTAATACAGGCAATATGCAGGAAAACTGTTGTTCCCAGTATAGAAATAATTTATAGGAAAAGGGAGTTAAACCAGATAATGAGTACTGCCCGCCAATCTGTAAAATATTAGCTAGTGCCCAGAACAAGGAGGAACATAAACAATGACCTTCTGCACCAACAATTATGGCTTCTGGGAGGCCTGCCTACTGGATTGGTAGGAGGCTCTGGTTTCCCCTTCGAGGAAGTCAAGCAAGCCTGTGACTATCAGCCTGTGACTGACCCTCCTCTAAGTTACACAGGTGCTTACCTTCAAGGCGAATGGTGACAAAAGGGTCCAAGCTAGAGACACAAACTTTATGACAAGGCTTGCCTGAAGCCCTACACTTTGTGCTTCTTCCACTTCATTTAAGATTAACCAATTACAGGCATTGCTCACTTATTATAAATGGTGGATAGATAATACCAAAAACAGAGAAATAAAAGAGTTCCTTAAAAAGAATATGAAAGGTCATCAGAAAGAAATAGAAAAACTTAAAGCTCAACTAAAGAAAGAATAAAGTATAGAATAGAAGCATAAATGACATTAAAATAGAATATAGTTTAAGTATAGGTGTAAGGTCTAGTTAACCATATTATTCATAGCTTTTAACCTTTAGCATAAGTATAGTTATAGCCTACACAGGAAAGATAAGAATAAAAATAGTTTAGTAGCAGACATAGTTAGCCACAATGACATTTATTTTTAGATAGTTAGCATAATATATATAGCCACATAATATAAAAATATGTTAAGACTTACATAAAAATATATAAAAGGCAGTAGTCAAAAGCCTTTAGGTAAGGTCATGTCTGTCACCTGATAACCGCAGCGTGATATTTCTGAGAACAATGCAAATGATTAAAAGAGCTAAGTTAACATTGTGGGAAGAAACGCACGTTTACATGAAACCTGAGTAATTGGTGGGAAACATGTTGTGACCATCTGGACAATGGGTTGTTAATAACTGTGGGTAAATGGCTGCACTGTAAAGAGTCCTATGATGTACTAAGTAAAAAATATTTTTCATAGCCGGGCGTGGTGGCGTACGCTTGTAATCCCAGTACTTTGGGAGGCGGAGACCAGAGGATCCGGGTTCGCGGCCAGCCTCAGCTCACGCACGCGCGCACACACTCTCTCTCTCTCTCCCTGTCTCTCTCTCTCTCTCTCTCTACTTAGTGAGGCCCTCCGCAACTTCGTGAGACCCGGTTTCAAAATAAAGTATAAAAAATAGGGCCGGGGGCGTAGCACAGAGGTAGAACACCCCTGCGTTCAATCCCCGGTACTGCAAAAAAATATATATATATTTTTCATGATATACTAAGCAGAAAATTGTTAGCGTTAAGACTTCCTGATGTAAAAAAGGTATAAAAAATAAAGTCTGATGCTCGCTGGGCAGAGACAGTGCCTGCAGCTTCACCGAACTGCTGAGCCTCCTGTCTCTCATTCCTTCGCCGACCCTACACCTCCTTCATGGATTCCCCTGGACCGGCTGAGGCTGGACCCCGGCACCCAGGGAGATATTAATCTGGCCCCAGCCCTTGTGTTGCCTCTGGAGTCAGATCTGCCACAACTCAGGGGCCAGGATCACAGTAGAAGGATGGGGAGGTGACAGCTGGACAAATCCACGAGTTGATTGTGAAATCTTATGTGGCATCATGGCAGCTTCCTTCTCCAATCTAAACCTCCATCCATGCACTCTCCAGTTGTCTCCTGCACCACTGCCCTCTGGAAAGAAGTTTGCTGGGAGCCTCGTCTACCATCAAGATGCTTACCACAGCCTTACGTTTGCTACTCTCATGCCCCCATAGCCAAAGAAAGCAGGGAAGCAAGTGGCTTCATGGTAAGTTAATATAATCATGGATTATACTCAGGATAGAGTAAAAGGTCTTGCCTTCTTCCAATCTATTCCTCATTCCACTGCCAGAATGTTCTTTCCAAAGAGAAAATCTTTAAATCTTTTATCACTTATTCTCTCTCTCTCTCTCTCTCTCTCTCAAACACACACACACATACACACACACACACACACACACACACACACACACACACACACCTTCTTTTGGTACTAGGGATTCAAACCAGAGGTGCTCTACCACTCACTCAGCTACATCCCCAGTCCTTTTTGTTTTTTTATTTTGTGATAGGGCCTTACTACATTGCCCAGGCTGATCTTGACCTGGTGACCCTCCTGTCTCAGCCTCCAGAGTGCTGGGGTTACAGGCATGAGCTACCACACTTGGCCTTAGAACCATTTGAATGCTTCCTATAGCTGGGTATAGTCCATCTTCTTTAGACAGCATGATCTGGCCCTGCCTACTTCTCCAGGCTAAACTCTTCTGCTATAAGATCTGAAGGCGAGGAAAGCCTGAGGTCTGGAATAGCAAATGTGAGTTTCTGTAGCAAAGGAGACTTTGTTCATCAAGCTAACTACAGTCTCTCTGATGGTGACCCTATAAAAGTCCCCAAATGATTTAAATGATTCCGTAGTTTTATGCTCTTCTGTCTGACAAGACAGTAGTAGCCACATAGGCTAATGAGAGATTTGTATTCCTTTTTGGCTCCCAGAGGATACAAATAACAAAATCACCCAAAGAAAGGACACTAAAGAAAGTCCTCTGAAGGACCTGCCCCACAGTGACCTATGCTTTGGGCTGCTCTATCATGGTGTCATCAATGTCACTCAAACAAATGCGCGTTTGCAGCTGGGGCCCGGGTGCTGCTGTCTGTCAGGAGAGATTTCCATTATCATGGTATTGACTGTGCTGTGATTCGATTTGTGCTGTGTGAACAGGAGTCTTAGGTTATTGGAATTGCTTGATAAAGACTTGTTGGCTGTTGACTGTTACAAAGCAAATAAAGCAGACTCTGGCAGGAATGTTCCCAAAACATTCCCCAAATTGGTGATATATCTGAAACATCTCAAAGTACACTGTCCATCCCATATTCAATACTCAACTTCATTATAGAAAATACATATCAGGTGGTGAAAGACTTTTACACTTCATAAATACCAACTGTAGGCTTCAGGAGTATTCGTTTTTATCTTCCTGGAGTCTTTGCATTTGGGGATTTTCCTTCTCCCCATTTCCATGGTGGAGCTGTCTGACAAATAATCTCACCAGCAGTGTTCCTCATTGGAGGGGTAAGAAGTTCCATGAGTCAGCCAATCAGTTCTTCCCTCTAACTTTTGTTAGATCAATCAGGGAAGACCTGCTCATTTACATCAGGGATCACGTGTAGGAACCCTGCCTAAGAAGACCCCAACCAAAGAGAACCGCAGGAGGGTAGAAGAAAGAGAAAGAACCATTCGTAGCATTATCTGGCCCTCAGAATCTGCCCTTGTCTACAACCTGTGACCTTTTTTAAGTTTCACTTAAACTAGTTTAACTTCTATCAGTTATAATCAAAAGTAAATATTATCTACCAAATATGGATAAAATGCCAACTGCTGACTATGAGAAAATAACATTTAGTTAATTTTTTTTGTCTTTTTTTTATTAGTGCATTGCAAACATACATCTTGAAGGATTTCAGGGTGGTTGACGTATACATGCACTCATCAGTCAATTAGCCCACCCCAATTCCCACCCCCCGCCTCCCCCCACCCTCCTTCCCGTTTTCAGCATAGTAGTTGACTTTGATGTCTTTGTGTAAGTCCATCCTGTGCTCCAGTTTGTTTCCCTCTCCTTCCATCCCTTCTCCCCCAGTTAGTTCACCTTCTTCACTCATCTGAGGTTTTCACTTTGTCTGTGGTCCCTCCTGTATAGGTTCCTGGCTCATCCTCCCATGACCTCAGCACTGGGGTACTCCACGGCAGGGCCGGGGTCCCGCCCACCCTGCGTCCCCAGTGACGGGGAGAGGGGTTCTCCGGGGGTGGGATTGAGGGCTCACCCGCCCTGGATATCAAGCATTGGGGGGAGGGGTTCTCTGGGGGCAGGGCCAAGGGCTCACTCGCCCTTCGTCCCCAGCGCTGGGGGTCTCCAGGGACGAGGCCAAGGCTCACCTGCCCTGCATCCCCAGCACTGGGGGGTCCCTAGGGACAGGGCCCAGGGCTCTCCCGCCCCATGTCCCCAGCACCAGGGGATCTCCGGGGGCAGGGCAAAAGGCTCACCTGCCCCGTGTCCCCAGTGCAGGAGGAGGGTCTCTGGGGGTGGGGCCAGGGCTGACCCACCCGTGTTCTCTGTGCTGGGCTGCTGGGGAGGGGGGCATGTCTCATCTACATATGTCCTCAGTTCTGCGGTGTTCCAGAATGGTGTTGGGCTGCTCATGGGGGATGTGGCTTACTGGCTCCTGTTCTCAGAGTTGGGCTGCTCCTGTGTATGGCCACCTCTTCTTTGTCTTTCCTCATCGTACTCGTTGCAGGGGCAGAGGCTCACGGCCCACCCCTTGAAACCATCATCATTGTAGGTGCGGGTCTGGATTGACTTGGGCTTCATCATGTTCCAGAGTTGGTCGGTTTCAATGGTGGTCTATAGTCGCTGGTTTCACAAGGATCTGCTTTCTCTTTGCTGTTGGTCTCTGGGAATTGCAGTGTAGGTGTTGCCCCGCATTTTCGTTGCTGAGCTGTTCCAGGGGGCCATGCTGTGTTCATCCAGGTCCTCAGTGCTGTGGTGTCTGTGCCAGTGCTAGGCCACTCCAGGGGGGCCATGTTTCACCCGCTCTTTTTCTCAGTGTTGGGGTGTTCCTATTCCTGGCCACCTCATCCATGTCTCTCCTCGTCACTTTCTTTGTGGGGGCTGAGGTTCACGTCCCACTCTTTGTAGTTGCTGCCATTGTAGATGTGGATTTTGTTCAACTTGGGCTTCATCATGGTCCGATGTCAACTGCTTTCGATGGTGGGCTATAATCGCTGGTTTCACAAGAATCAGCTGTTTCTTTGCTGGAGGATTCCGGGGGCCGTGGTGCTGGGGTGGCTCAGCCAAGATGGCACCTTTGTCTCAGCTCTCCGCTTACCAGGTGAGATGCTTTGAGCTCCCTACCGCCCTCCGCTCCTTCCACTGACTCACAGTCCTCTGCACTTTGGCTCTCATTATTTTGTTGAGTTTTGGCTGTTCTGCTTTTCTTGTCAAGAAGCAGTCTTCCTGCCGTCCGGGCTCTGATTCTTGGAGTACCAGCGACACACTGCCTCTCTCTTTCCCACCATCTCGGTTCACCCCTGTAAGGCCTCTTTGGCTCTGGCCAGCTCCTGCTCCTTCTGTGCCAACTGGACCCTGAGCTCCGTGGCCGAGAGGACCTTGGCAGCCTTGCCACCCTGAGACTCCTCCAAGTCCTTGGCCAACATCTCCTTCATCTGTTTCCTGGAGCCAGGACACCTCTTCCCGCAGGAGCACGGGCTGGTTGTAATCGCCATCAGCTGGAGCCGGGGGTGCCCTGGCGTGGGGCTGATCACTGGGCCCCACTGCATCTGTACACAGCTCTCAGGCTGAGGGCTGGTGGTCGCATGGGCCCCGCCCAAATATATTTTTTAAAATGGTTGAAAGACCTCTGGGTGCCAGGGTGCAGGCAGGAGAGGGTGCTGGGGAGTGGTGAGCTGTCTCTGTGCTGGACTCAGCAGCGGCCAGCGCCTGGGGCTCTGCAGCTGCAGCCACAGCAGTGCCTTCCTCCTCGTCCTCTTCACGGGCTCCGAGCCGGGACACAGCTAATGCCCCAGCCCTGCAGCCCTCCCTCCTCCCTACTTTTCTTGTTAAGAAGCAGTATTCCCGCCAGCCAACATGCTTTTTCCCTTTATCTCACTCACCCGTGTTCTGTGGATCTGGTTCAATGTGGATTTCATCATAGTCCAATGTCAACTGCTTTCGATGGTGGACTATAATCACCGGTTTCACAAGAATCAGCTGTTTCTTTGCTGAAGGATTCCAGGGGCCGTGGTGCTGGTGTGGATCAGCCAAGATGGCGCCTTTGTCTCCGCTCTCTGCTTACCAGGTGAAATTCTTTGAGCTCCCTACCGCCTTCCGCTCTTTCCACTGCCTCGCATTCTGCTGCACTTTGTCTCCCATTGTTTTGTTGAGTTTTAGCTGCCCTTGTTTTCTTGTCAAGAAGCAGTCTTCCTGCCTGCTGAGCTCCGACTCAGAGCGCGGGTGAGACACTGCTTCTCGCTATCCCGCCATCTTGGTTCCCCATAACATTTAGTTTAAATCACTTAGTTTTTCCATTCTTTATGCTCTGCTGTGTTATGAAAAGGGCTTGGCCTAGAATAGATGTAAACTTAAAACAATTAATGTATCAACTAGTCCTTAAAATATGGAGTAAATAGTAGTATGGTCTTTAGAATCTCCCAACACACAAAGCCTTACTGAACTGCACAATCTCCTGCAACTTGTCCTGTTCAGATCTGTGACTCTTTCCTGCTCTTCACTATTATGCCAATTTGTCTTCCCGAGGGCTCACCAAACACTGGACTCTTTCTAGAAGTGCAACAGTTAGCATTCAGCAGGAAGAACTTTCCAATTTTTCCACCCACAGGTGCCACGAGCGCATGTCTGTACTATTTCTGAGAATGTAAGGGGATAGCAAAGCACTTTCGCTCCAGGCTTCTTTATATTTGAAATTTTGACTTTGTCTTTTGTTTAACTGCACTACCTGAATCTGTGTCCTGTCTTTTTTTTTCTAAAAAGGCCTTAAGACTACTACCTACCTCAAATGGCTGTCGAGCGTGAAGTGAACTAATGTAAACAAGGCATAGTGGCAGTCATCAACAAGTGCTCAACCAATGCCCCATCTCCGCCCCTCTGTTGTGCCAGCACAGCCCACCTCTCCAGGGGATTCGGCCTCCTGCCCATGCACTTCAGTGATTACTTGGACCAGCCCGAGGCCATTCCTCATTGAGTCCTCCTAATGCCTCTTTCTCACCTCGGTCAGCAACACTGCACACTCAGCCACTGACTTGCTAGAAGAATGGGCAGAAGGCCTGCCCCCCCACATTCCTCAGTGCCAGTCCATGAACCCTCATCGTTGCTAAACAAGGAGTCCACTCCTGAGAGCCAACGTGTTTCCTCCTCTCACTACCAATTTTGTGTCTTAGTCTGTGTTGTGTTGCTGTAACTGAATATCATCAACTGGGCAATTTATAAAGAAGAGGGGCCTGGTGTAGTGGTGCACACCTAGTACTGGGGAGGCTGAGACAGGAGGGTGGCAGGTTCGCGGCCAGCCTCAGCAATCTAACATGACCCTGTTTCAAAATAAAAAAATAAAAAAGGGTTGGGGATGTAACTTGGAGGTAGAATGGCCCTGGGGTTTATTTAAGGCATGGTTCTGGAAGCCCACAAGTGTGGCACCAGCATCTTGACTTCTGGTGAGGGCCTTCCTGCAGGGTCATGTCATGGCCAAAGGCATTACATGGCAAGACAGAGCAAGCTAGCCAGAGAGAGCTCACTTTTATAACAAAGTCACTCCCTCAATAACCTATTAATCTACTAACACCTTAATTCATGAGTGTGTGAATCCATTCATGAGAGCAGAGCCCTCGTGACCCAGTCACCCCTTAAAGGTCCCACCGGGTTCCACCTCTTAATACCTTGCAGTGGGGATCAAAGTTTTTGAATGTGGAGACATTCAAACCACAGCATTACTCAAGTTACTGATTCCATTTCCCCTTTGCCGAATACCTCATGCTGTCTCACTTACTAATGACTCTGACTTAGAAACATGTCCAGAGAAGTCACAGAAGTCATGATTCTTAAAGGGAATGGAGTTTTATTAAGATTTCCTAACCTGATGTAAATGAGCAGGTCTTCCCTGATTGATCTAACAAAAGTCAGAGGGAAGAAATGATTGGCTGACTCATGCAACTTCTTACCCCTCCAATGAGGAACACTATTGGTGAGATCAGTTGTCAGACAGCTCCACCATGGAAATGGGGAGAAGAAAAGTTCCCAAATGCAAAGACTCCAGGAAGATAAAAACGAATACTCCTGAAGCCTACAGTTGGCATTTATGAAGTCTGCTTTATTTGCTTTAATTATTGCTTTTAATTTTTAATATTTATTTTTTTGTGAAATATTGTTAAATTAGATCAAATCAACCGGACTCAGTTTCTCCAAATGCAGATTATGGAAGATAGACCAGGCGATTTTTCTAAAGTCACATAGCTATTTCCCTCTGAGGCTGTGTTGTGCAAATCTCACCCTGCTGCACCCCAGTAGCTTCTGGGATTGATTACCTGCCTCTCTTGGGATTGGCTTTTTTTTCAATTACTAAGACCACTCTGCTTGTATGCTGAGGCTCAACAGACACCATCTCATCCAGAAAGCTCTTTCTACATGTTCCGGTGTGTGTTAATGCCTCTAGAGTTTGAAGAATCTAACTTGGATTAAATTGGTGAAGAGCTTAGACTAAAAGCAAAGGCCCAGGTTTCCAATAACGTAATGTGTTACCTTTATTATATGTAGTATGTTACCTTTATTATATGTAGTGTGTCACCTTTATTATATGTAGTGTGTCACCTTTATTATATGTACTGTGTCACCTTTATTATATGTAGTATGTTACCTTTATTATATGTAGTGTGTTACCTTTGTTATATGTAGTATGTTACCTTTGTTATATGTAGTATGTTAACTTTATTATATGTACTATGTTACCTTTATTATAGGTAGTGTGTTAATTTTATTATATTAAAATGGTTGATTTTCATAGTATATACAGTTGTATGTTTACATAAGACAAGTATATAATAATTGTGAATAAGTGATTGAATAAGTGAGCCAATGGTCAGCGGAATGGACAAACTAATGAATGAATCAGCAAATAAATGAAGCTGGTACCATCTTGACGGCAGCCTGCACTTTCTGCCAATCACTGCATTGGTGACAAATGAACATTATTTCAGTCGCTGCTCACCACAATCCTATGAAAGAACTGAGCCCAGTTCAAATTACTTGCAAAATGTCACCTTGATAGAAAACAAAGGTTGTCCACAGACTTAGTTGACTCAAAATTCCTTGTGTTTTCCACCACTGCAGTGATTTCCCCAAGGTTGAATCGATCTGTTCACACCAACAGAAAGTGGAATGTGAGCCCCTGGAGGCGCTGGAAAATAACCCAGAGCAGCCAGTGACAGGACATTTTCATCGGAAACCTCATATTTTACTTTAAAATCTGTGAAAATTTTGCCTTGTAGTATTCCAAAATATGATTGTATTTTATTGCTATTAGGATGATGTGTTTTTGCTGTTGCTCTCTTTGTTTTGTTTCCCTCCAGGTATTCTAATAAAAATCATGCCTCCTAAAAGAGTCCCATTCACAGTGTGACCCTGCATATCCCCGTCACTCCAGCAAGGCAGGTTCCAGGTGGAGACGCATGTGACGCATCTGACAGGTGCGTTTTCACTGGGAATCAAGTACCAGGATGGCATTTCTCTGGGACAACTGGCCCTGTTGTAGGAGGCAGCCTGCAGCAACCTGCTAGAATTTTTCTTTCTCTGAGCTAATGCAACAGGAAAACCACAAGGAACAAACTGTTCTCTACCTAGAACAGTGCTTTCCATCAGACCCCTGCCAGGAAAATGCCTGACACTTGTTCTTTGCACTGTCCCAACTGCAAATTATCACTTGATGGCTGGATATGCCAATGAAGGATTAAAAAAAAATGCACCAGTTTGACCCAATCAGCATCTATCCATACTAGTCCTCATTTAGGTTCTCTATAAACTGTCCTTGCCCCATAAAAATGCCCACCCTAGACTGTATGGGTGGCTGTCTCTGCTCTGCCAGAGAGGGTCCCTCCCGCGCTTGCATTAAAGCTTTCTCTTTATGCTGTTGAGCCATGTCCCTTGTCCTTCTTTTCCTAACACCTGTGGGTGCCACACTCTGGAGCTCTGTATTTCCAAGACAGCCCAAAAGCAATGACATCCTAAAAAAGACAAAAGAGCACAAAAATGGGAGCTGTGTGTGAAGGGCAGAGTAAACGAGATTTTTACATTTCATTTATTTGTTTTGCAGCTAAGTGTTGGCAAGGATCGCCTCTTCCTGATGCTTCCCGTTGGGTCTTTCTGTGTGGAGGGACTCTGTGAGTGTGATGGACCCGCCTCATTTCTTACCCAGGAAACAAAACTCATAGGGATGAGGTTAAGAGAAGAAGTAGGCTTGTGTAACCCTGCCTCTTCCTCTCACTTTTCTCTCCAGAGCTGACCCCCAGAGGATGGCTTCTGGTCTGCTCCACCTTGCCCTATGTAGTGACATCCATGTGCCAGGGTGCCTAAGATCACCCAGCCCTCCTGTGACTGGTGGGTCCAGCTAATTCCGATGTTCAGTGCGACAAATTTCACTTGCCCCCAAGCATATGCCACATTCCTGAAATCAGCATTATTAGAAATTAAGACATATTTTGGTCTCTCATCTGCCACGTTTCCCAGTTCAGAAAGGTACACTACATTAGATATCCCTCAAGTGCCATTACTTTTTTCTTTATTATTTTTTTATTTTATTTTATCTTATTTTTTTTGCAGTACTGGGGATTAAACAAACCCGAGGCATTTTACCTCCGAGCTATACCCCCAGCCCTATTTTTTTATTCTTTATTTTGGAACAGAGTCTCCCTAAGTTGCAGAGGGCCTCACTAAGTAGCTGAGGGTGGCTGCAAACCCAGATCCTCCGGTCTCAGCCTCCCAAGTACTGGGATTACAAGCATGCGCCACCATGCCCAGCTATTTATTATTTTTAATTGTGGTGCTGGGACTTGAACCCAGAGCCTCACACATGTTTGTTAGGCAAGAGCTGCAACACCAAGTTACATCCCCAACTTGGCACCACCTCTTTTATACAGGAAAGAAAGAAAAGAAGGAAGGAAGAAAGAAAGGAAGGAGGGAGGGAGAGAGGGAGGGATGGAGGGAGGGACTAAAATAATGCATGGAGAGATGTAGGTGGGTTTGAGAAACTTAGCTTTAGACCTTGAACTTGAACATGCAATGTTTGGGCAGATGTTTAGACTCTGTGGTTTGAGAGACCTCTATTGAGCTGTGAGGTCAGATGCAACCTGAGTTTGCAATTGACCTTTGTTTTTTTATTTTTTTTTATTTTTTTTTTATTTTTTTATTTTTTATTTTTTTTTGCGGTACCGGGGATTGAACGCAGAGGTGTTCTACCTCCACGCTACGCCCCCGGCCCTATTTTTTATGCTTTATTTTTGAAACCGGGTCTCATGAGGTTGCGGAGGGCCTCGCTAAGGAGAGAGAGTGCAATTGACCTTTGACCCTTGACACCTGGTAGGTGGGTTTAAATTGGATTGCATGTCACCCAGAACTCTTAGCTTGACAGATCTCCACAGCTGCTGGTAGCTGTGTCCGCAGGCAAGTGGTTGTCTTGATGAAGTCAGGGCTGTGCATATTAGGTCTAAAGTAAGTTCCTTGAAGGCCTTACCTGCTTTGAGCAAATTCAGGAGACGCTCAGGCCTCAGAAACCAGGACTGGAAAGGTGCCCTTTGCAAGGAAGAAGGAAAAGGCCTGATTTGTAATGATATGCAAGTCTTTTCTTCAACTTTTCTTAAATTGTCACAGTTTAGGCTAAAATTTATTATTAGGAAAAGAGTACCTATCCATATTCTCATCTTTTATGCATTAGAGAACAGAAAAATATGTGCCTTTTTTTATAGGGCAAGGCCACCAACTTCTTCATGATCTATGAAACATTAGAGAGTTTCAAGCTCAAACTTCTAGCTCTGGGCCTGCGAAGCTGATGTTGGATCAATTTCCCCAACCTGGAGTCTGCTTTTAGACCCAAAGAAAGCATATGACAGGACCAGTCTTAGATTCGTGTGGCTTCTTCATAGGTTCAGGAGTTGGAAAGTGTCCCAAATCAAAGAAAACATACGAGGAAAAAAGGGAACATTCCAGTAAGTAGCAGCTGTGTGTTGGAGAAGGGAGAAGTCCACCCAATCGCACAAGCTAAGCTGTCGTTGCTGTGTCTGGATCTTTTGAAGGAAGTGTGGAAAGGATGGAGGGAAGACACACCTCAAAGACACACCTGCTTCTGCACAGGACGCATCAGAGTGGACCACTGGGCTCCTGGGGAGCAGTGTCCATGGTACGCTGAGCTCCAGCAGCATCCAGAGCAGTTTGGGTTCAGAAATCAGGAAGCAGCCACTGCCCAGCTGCAGCGCATGTGGGGGTGAGGGCAACCTTCCCCGGGAGGTGGTTTCATAACCTCATAGCAAGAGAAGCCTAGGACGGAAGCTTCCGCGCTTAGGGATGGAATTTATCCTTCCCCCCAAATTCCTCTGTTGAAGTCCTAAGCCCCAGTACTACAGAATGTGACCCTATTTGAAGATAGGGTGTTCACAGTGGGAATCAAGGTAAAGCGAGGCCATTGGGGTTGGCCACACTCCCATGTGACTAGTGTCCTTATGAAAAGGGGAAATTTGGAGACTGACATGCACACAGAGAAAGTGGCATGTGATTGTGAAGATGGCCTTCTACACACTAAGGAGACAGGACTGGCCCCAAGGAGGACCCAGCCCCACCAGCACTTAGACTTAGGACCTGTGGCCTCCAGAACCATGTGACAGTAACTTTGTATTGTTTGAGCATCCAGTTTGTGTGACAGTTTGTTACAGCAGCCCTGGCAAACTAATACACCCCATTCACAAGTGTATATGGACATCAGGACTCTGGGTTGAGCCCATACTCTACCCAGTCTTTGGGAATAGGGAATATGAAGCTCTCTAGAGCAATAACAATAAAGAGGTTTTGGATTATAAAGGAAAAAAAAAGACAAGGAAAATTTTCAAATTAAACTTTGCAATTGGAGCTCCTAGCATTGCAAATTCCTGGTCTTTGAGAGAAGGCAGCAAGGTTTCCAGTGTGTGTGTGTGGAATTCCAACTAAGAGGGTCGGTGCAGAGTTCTCAGGTCCACCTCTGCTGGAAAGTTCTCTCCATTCGGTTTAAGTTCACAGGTCAATTACTCTGGCTGCTCACTGGCTAAGACAGGCAACCGCCACGGAGAAGCTAAAAACCAAGATTTTCTCCTTCTACCTTCAGTTTGGACTTCAAGTAGCAATATTATTATTTTTAACTTTACCTGCAAAGTCAATTAAGCTTTCCATAGGAAATTAATAATGGGAGATGATTTATATTTATGTTGGGGACATCTAATGTTGGTGTTTTAATATTAGAAAATACTTAAAATGTGCGCTCTTTGACGATCTCTAAATTGGCTAATTTGCAGGTGACGATATAATTTGAGATCAGAACTATAACAGGGAGTGAAATCTCCGCCTTCGTGGGATTTCATTTGAATAATGCACTACTCTGACCCATCCTAAAATCTCTCGTGGAAATCTACATAAACCCTGGAATCCTATTAGGGCGGCCAGGGGCAGGAAGTGGTATCGGGAAGGGAGACAGAGCACTCTCACTTTCCAGACCACGCAGCACTCGGAATAAGCCCCTCTTTCTAGATTATGCAGAAGGCACCACTTTAAAAGCCAGGAACAAATTCCATTAGACGAGACTGTCTTAAAGTGACTTTATTACTGGGAGACAATTAGATTAGACACGCTTCTCTAATCTTCTCCACGAAACAGTGGTAGCAGTCTTCCCAGAAAGCCAAATTGACTCTGTCACCCTCCCACGTGCGCAGCAGCTGTTGAAATTCACAGCCAGTTTTTAAAGAAGTCTTATAAAGTACTCAGAATTGCCTGTGATCGATAAAAGGGGAGAGGCGCCAAGTCTCCGGAATTGCTGTGCCCGGATCAAATCACCGCCGAGGAAACGCTCGCAAGCTCATTTCATGCAAAGTCAAGTGTTCTTCCTACACCTGAACCCATTTTCTTCTGGCTACCAGTGTGCATCTTAAGGAGACAAGCTGGAGTCAGCCTCAGCGCTATCTGCTGAAGGCAAAAGGTTCTGTTTGCACCAGACGAGAAAAAGAAGAGTGACAATTCACCCCGAGTAAATTATCAAATGACATGGAGCTGTCTTGATTCTAAATTTGGCCAGTGCTGCTCTGCTGAGCTGTTGAGGCACACACTTGAAATGCTCATGACACAGAAATACCCAGAGATAACAGACACGCATGTCACGTCACGTCACCAGGATTCCTTCCCAGTGCGGGTTAGGAACAGAACCTGCGTCTCAGAAACACCCAAGTGTGGATGGGTTGTGTGTGTGTGTGTGTGTGTGTGTGTGTGTGTGTGTCCAGACAGTGGATGGGGTTGAACATGAATGTAAAGAAGGGTGGTAGAACACAAAGACAGGGTCATCAGCTTCCAGTGGGACCAGTCCAAACCCTTCCCCGAGCACAGTGAAAGCAGCAAATCGCTGTAGGAATAAAAGCTGCAAAAGCAAGCAAACTACATTATGATGTGAGATTATAATGCACCAATAAAAGTAGAAAAAATTGAAGACAATTGAAAAAAATGTAGTTCAAAAATGAGCCAGTGAAGATGTAAGACTGGGTAATTCAATTATAAGAATATCATCAAAAATAAAGGGGGAAGTGAATAAATACCTACGCTCCAGAAACCATGATTGTTGTGTCAAGCTGATTCCGCATCTGTGGTTCCTGTGCCTGTCTAATCACCCAAAAAGAAATGCAGTGAGGATTTCACTAGCTCCGAGCACCCATCTGAATCCTCTTCCATCGTTTTGATCTTCTCACCAAGAGAAAGGTAATGACATAGCGAAAGTTCTAACAAATTGCCCTTTCTCAACATCAGGAAAGATTGTGGAGCAGACAATGCGAACATCTGATATTTTTTTTAATTTAAAAATATTTATTTATTTTCCCTGCTGGGGATTGAACCCAGGGCCTGATACATGCTAG
Source organism: Glis glis (assembly GCA_004027185.1). Taxonomy (NCBI): domain Eukaryota; kingdom Metazoa; phylum Chordata; class Mammalia; order Rodentia; family Gliridae; genus Glis; species Glis glis. The sequence continues at coordinate 34,332 of PVJS01006080.1, read as the reverse complement.
GGCAAGTGCTCTACCACTGATCTGTATCCCCGATTTTATAATTATTTTAATATTAAGTATTTAAATATGTATTGATTGTGATAAAAATTATACTAAGTATATTGATATTTTAACATAAAAAGTATTAACCACACAATGTTTTGATGATTTTTTCAGAGAGTAGTACAGAAAAATAGAACATCTGATTTTTAAAAAAGAAATGCTTGACTTGGTTAGCTCAAAAAAGATAAATTTAAAAAATAAGAATGAGTGAATAACAGAAAATGAAATTCCCATGTGCAACACCTCATGATTAACATTCACATGAGCTCCCTATTTTCCCATGCATAGACAATCTAGGGTATAGGATGGTAGTTGTGTAACATGCAGTACCCACCGTGGCCTAGGCGGGGAACGGGGTGGGGAGCTCCCGGGTAGCACGGGATGGCGCAGCTGGCCTATGCAGGGCATGGTGGCCACCCTGGTTTCGCAGGATGTTGCGGCTGGCCACCTGGGTCGCTCAGGACAGCGCGGCTGGCCCCTGGGTCACACGGACGGCGTGGCTTACCACCAGGGTCGCACGGGATGGCGCAGCTGGCCTAGGCAGGGCATGGCTGGCCGTCCTGGTCACGTGTGAAGGCGCGGTTGGCCGCCTGGGTCACACGGTTCGGCGCGGCTTGCCTAGGCGGGGCGTGGGGAGTGCGCCCAGGTCTTGGCTGGCAACCCTGGTCGCATGGGATGGCTCGGCTGGTTGCACGGGACCATGCGGCTGGCCACTTGAGTCGCACGGGACCGCGCATCGGCCGCTGGCCTAGGCGGGGGGCAGGGGGCTGGGGCTGCCCTGGTTTTGTGTGGGAGGGCGCAGCAGGCCACCTGAGTTGTGCTGGACAGTGAGGCTTGCCTAGGCGGGATGTGGGGCGTGGGGGCCACCCGGATCTTGGCTGTTGGGGGGCTCCGATGCAGGTTACTAGGGATCATGCAGGCTCTTAGCACGTTGTGGGGGAGGTGCGCGGCTTTTGCAGGAGCCCATGATCTGCTGCTGTGATGGCCCCGCTACTCACAGAATTCTGCTCCGGTTTCTCCTTCTGATCTGTCTGCGGCGCCGGGGGCTTTTAGACCCAGCTATAGGGACCAGGGTAAGATGGCTCCTTACTGATCCTGCCAACACGGGATTACAGCTTTCTGTGGGAATCTGTAGCTGGTAGACTCTGTCTGTGTATTCGAACTCGGGTTACTGGATTTTGGGTTTTGGTTCTTCTGTGTCTGTGCAATGTTGTTTAGTTCTGAGCCCCCGAGGCGATTCTGAGACAATTTTGAGACAGGCTCGTTCAGGGGCTCCTATTCCATTGCCGTTGCCATCTTGAATCTAAGTCTCTCTCTTCAGATTTCTAATGTAGTGTGTTTATGGTAACTCATTCCATTTCTCTGAGGTTAACCTACATTAGTGGATATTTTGGAGCTCTGAGATTTAGATTAGTGAATATATTTCAACATTTCCTGTCATTCATTACTTACATAATTCATTAACTTCACTTTGATCTTTATGAATGGCTTCTCCCGGGCATGTGTTGCTACCGCTTTACTTTGCCTCTTGAATTGAAAACTTCTTTTTGTCTCTTCAACTTTATACTTTCTGATCAAAGAATAAAAACTTCAGTGATATTTCACCAATACTGATAAATAACGGGATTATAATCATTATTTTTAAAGTGGTCTAATGTGGTTGAAAATATGTTCACAAATTTCGCAACATCCCCTTCAAATACTGCCCTGAGATTTGCCTCAGTGTATGTGCACATTGTTCTCAGTGCCCAAGTACAATGAACAGAATGGAGGGAAGTGGCCATGTATAACCTAGATTCAGTTATAAAAGATATTGGCATTTCTTCTTCTCTCTCTTGGATCACTGTCTCTGGGGAAATCAGCTACCATGCTGCAGATGGCCCTGTGCACAGGCTCGCATGGCAGAGAACTGAAGCCTGCTGCACACAGCCCCGTGAGAGCGCCATCTTGGAGGAAGGTCGTGCAATGCCAGTCAGACCTTCAACTGACTGCAGACTTGGCTGACTTTTTTTTTAATCGTACTAGGGATTGAATCCAGGGGCATTCTACCTCCATGCTATACCCCCAGCCCTTTTTATTTTGAAATAGGGTTTCCCTAAGTTGCTGAGGCTGGCCTCAAACACATGATCCTCCCGTCTCAGCCTCCCAAGTACTGGGATCACAGCTGTGTGAAAACATGCCCAGCTTTGGCTGACATCTTGACTACAACCTCAGGGGAATCCCTGAGCCAGAACCACCCAGGTAAGCTGCTCTTGAATTCTGGCCCACAGAAACTGTGAGATAGATTTCTTGTTTTAAGCTTCTAAGTATTGAAGTAATTTATGTGGGAAATTAATACATCAAAAACTCTCAGTTGGGACTGGGAATATAACTTTCCTAGCATGTGCCAGGGCCTGGGTTCAATTCCCTGCACCACACACACAGTCAGCAGTCATCATCATCATCATCATCATCATCATCACCAATCATCACCAACCATCATTATCATTATTATCATCGTCGTCATCATCGTCGCCGTCGTCATCATCATCCTCATCACAGATTTTTAAATTTCTTCTTTGACCATAGACTTGCATTTCTTTGACCTGACACCATTGGATTTATTTCTGTCGTGAATCTTATTGTGACCTTTTTCTAAGGTTTTTGTGACTTGTGAAGCTTACAGAATTTCAGCTACTTAGATTCTAAGATTATTTTTGCTTAATATATAATCAAATTTTGTCAATATTAAGTAAGTGTTGAAAAAAATGGTGTGTCTCTGTATATGGTACCAATCTGATAAGTCAATCAGATAGAGTATATTATTCAAAACCCATATAATCTCATTTATACTGCAGTTTCTTCCTCCTCAACAGCTGAGAGTACCCAAACCAAACCTCTCATGCCTATGGCACTGCAGCTCATTCCACCTAGATTTTATACAAATTTTTAAGTGTGTATTTCAAAGATATTCTTTTGTTAAAAAGTTTCTTGGCAATTATATATTCATTTTAAATCGAATCATTTAATATTAAAAGAAGGTATTTAACATTAGTTGATGAAATATTTCTACTGATCTCTAATACATTGAATTCCAAATATTAATATTGTGACATTCTTTTGTTTTAAATTTTCTTATTGTACACACTTTCTCACATTTAACCTTTCAGTCTCTTTGTTATAAATTTATCTTTTGCACTTAATTGTGATTCTTTGGTTCGAGAGACTTTGACATTTAATTGGGGGATTTAATTAATTTGCTTCTATATTATAATCATTTAGTTCTTAGATTACCTCTTTTCCTTTTATTTTCATTGACATCTGTTTTTTATATTTCTTAATATATGAACATTTTAGTTGTTTTTGTTGGTGGTGGTTTTGTTGAAATTAATCAGTGTTTTTGAAGGTCTATGGTGCTAATGATAACTTCAGTAGTTCCCTGTACATTTTTCCAGAGCTCTCCTTAATTTATATTCATGTAAATATTAAAGACCAAAATGAAATGTTCATTTTTGGTCTTCTTTACATATGATGAGTAGTTTAGTACACTTTTATTCTCCTTCATCTATTAATCTATTTGAAGTTTTAAATCAAGAATACTCTACTTGTAAAAAAAAAAAAAGAATACTCTATTTGTTTCATGACAGAACCAAACTGTGCCACAAGATAGAGTTTTCAAGGGTTTTTCTTAACACCTAATTTTCTCTTAAAATGATTTGATAAAGGAAACGGTTCAAATAATGCTATGTACATATACAAATTTATCAACACCAATCTCAATAACATGTACAGGGAAAGGGAGGGAGTGGGGGGGGATCCGTGGGAAACACTCCAAGTCCTGTGCGCATGTATGTTTCTATCCCTCTGAACCTCATTATGATGTATAATTGCAACACAACAATAAAAGTATATTTAAAAAATGATTGTCATTTCTTCTTAGAGCCCAACCTTCAGATTCCTAAAAATTGCTATTTTAGTTTTCCTATATCTCTAGGGATTAGAAAGGAAATCTGCATTGAATACTGTCAGTGAGAGTCCATTTCAAGCTAGATACCTATTTAAGGCAATTTCAGACCTCCTCTGCTCTTCAAACTACCTGTGCTATCACATCTTTACTCACTCTTAGCAGATAAACTCATCGCCTACTTCACAGGAACGGAAGGTCAGGAAGACAGGAAGATCCATCATTCCTGTGACCACTTTGATATTTTCATTTTCTTATAATTCCTTTTACTCTACTTTTATAATAAACATATTTTATTGACATTTATCTTCTAGAAAAAGTTAAAAAGTGATTTCCTACTTGTGGTTCTCATTATTTCTCAAAACAATTAATATTATATGTATCATAGATATGATATATATATCATATCTATGACATGTATTATATATCTATGATATATAATATATAATCATATCTATGACAAACTGGTGGTTTTTGACATTCATTCCCAAACAAAATTATTAAATTTATAAAAGATCATATCTTTATATATTTATCACAGATAATAAAACATTTTTACATCCATTTGCAAATAAATTAAGTTGTGCTTTTGGTACTTCTGACAGGGTTGATGTAATTCTACAATTTTTAGTGAAAAATAACTATCTTCTCTCAAATGTGAACTTTGCTTGGATTATTAGATAAGGTTTATGAATTACTTAACTTTATAGTCTGATCATGCTATTGTGGTTATGTTTGCCTTAGAACTCCTTATCTTTTTAAATATATATTGAAATAGTTATTAATGAAAGCACGTGGGCTGGGACTTGCTTAATAAACCATTGGAGAGGAATTTGGGTTGGAATACAGATGAAAACAACTTGAACATGGGTTTATAATTGTTAAAGCTAAGTGAGTGAATATGGGAGTTCATTATGTTTTTCCTCTCCTTTTGTATAATTTTGAAATTATCATTTTAGCCACATTTGAAACCGGGTCTCACAAAGTTGCGAAGGATCTCACTAAGTAGCTGAGGCTGGCCGCGAACCCGGATCCTCCGGTCTCCGCCTCCCAAGTACTAGGATTACAAGTGTGCGCCACCACGCCCGGTTCTGGCTAATCTATGAATAAAGATGACTCAGAAATGGTGATATTTCAGTTCCTCTTAATCCGTACTTCACAGGGGAATTCTCAGATACTGCTGATGTGTTGCAGTAGCAGAATACAAGGCAGTCCATTTAGAATGATGGATGGGTTTTGCAAGACAGGCTTTGTTATCAGTCCTTCCCTGGCATGGCTCATTTTCTTATGAGATTCACAATTAATTATTAGAAATATTGATACACATAGAATATGAGAGATAGTACACTTATGAAAAAAGTTGATTTGTTTGAAATGATGATAATCTGAGTTTAGTGCAATGGTGCCAGAGAATAGTGGTTGAGTTTGATTTGTTCTAGTTTAAGTTTAATATAGAGAATATACTTGATTTTTTAACTTACTATCTTCAAATATGGCTTTGCATTATCCAAAGCACTCTAAATGACATAGTAGAAGTAAAAAAAGTGAAGTACAATGCCCTTATTTCCAATATATTAATGGCCATAATTGTCTCCCAAAATAAATATAAAATGCATGTTTGATATTTTATACTTTATATAATCTCAATTCTACAAAACATGTAAACTATTTTGTGCAGATGCATAAATTTCTGGTTAGTATTTAAACATACTTTCTATCATCAATAACTTATTATTAATAAATACACATATTAACTTAGAAAGCCTAGTTTTGAGCCCAAAGGCGTCTTTGAGAGATTATTGTATTGCTAAAAATTAAATCCATAGTATGTAATTGGAAAAAAATAAATATCAGCTTATAATCCAAAGCATAACACCCATGAGTCCATACAGATATAAAGAAATAAATTGAGAACAAAGATCTCCCATGCAGAAGAATTCCAAAAATTTATGTACACTCCACCATGAAGGCAGTAGAGCCTAACTCCCTGCTCCTTAAGTGTGAATTCTGCATAGTGACTTCTTGCAAACCATTCAGTATGGAAAGAGGGGAAATAAGAAAGTAACTGGACAGCGGAGACTACCTCATCCAGGTGACTGAGGCCAACCTCAACAGTGGTCCATCATGTGGATAGCATGCACCCTGGCTGTGATGTGATAACATGGCACTTCACTTGTGGGATCTCCCTCCCCAGACCCATCCACCCTCCCAGCCTGATCATGAGAAAAGCCTCTGTGGACCCCAGGTGAGAGTTTACAAAGTAAACTGATCAATGCTCCTCAAAACTACAAAAGTTATCAATCTCAAGGGAAGACTGAGAAACGCCACAGCCAAGACGAGCCTAAGGAGACCCGGGGACCAATGTAATGTAGGATCCTGGAGAAAATCTTGCAAAAGAAAAAGGACAAAAATGTTTTCTCCTTAGGTAAAAACTAAGAAGATCTGCCAGGCCTGGTGGTGTCCACCTGTAATTCCAGTACTTGGAAGGCTGAGAGAGGAGCATCGCAGTTTTGAGACCAGCCTCAGCAATTTAATAAGGCCATCAGCAACTTAGTGAGATGCTTTTTCAAAACAAAACAAAACAAATAAATAAAAAGGGTGGGGTGTGTAGCTCAGAGATGGAACACTCCTGGGTTCAATCCCCAGTTCCTGTAGAACCTAAAAAAAAAAACAAAAAAGCAAACAAATGAAAAAAATTAAGGAGATCTGAATCAAGTACAGACTTCAGTTAATAATAGTGAACAACATGGGTTCATTAATTGTGACAAATATGCCATACTAATTAAAGATACTAATAATAAGGGAAACTGGATACAAGGCATAGGGGTACTCTATGTACCATAGTTGCAACTTTTCTGTAAACTTAAAGCTGTTCCAAAAAATAAAGTTATTTTTTAACAATGTCATCTGCCTGAATACTTTTGATGAAAGCAATGTGAAACAAGAATTTGGTTCATAGAGAAAACAGAGAGACCCTATCAGCCTCTGGCAATTCCTTTTGGCAGAATGGATAAGGGCTTTTAACTCGTCATCAATGTTACCTCCCCTCCAAATCTCTTCCCAAATATCAAGTCATTACTCACTGTGTAATTTTAATTTCAAATAAGGTAAAAGACTTTTAATGAACATATAAGCCTCCTTCCTATGCATTTCTAAAATCTCTCAAAACAGAGTCTGCCTAGCAATGTCTCAACTGTGTTTACCAAACCCCAATTTGATTCTAGGTACTGCTACCCACCTAGCCAAGTCTGTGGGTGAGCCTTGCTCCTTCACCTCCCAACCCCAGCACTGGCAAAGCTGTCCTGACAACTTGTCAGGTGCATGAAACAGAGGCACTTCCGGAACAGCAACACAAGCTGACAGTATGAATATCCTGGCATCCATTCAGATTACAGTATCTCCAAATGAAATATTCCAGGAGAAACAGAGCAGGTGAACACTTCTACTCATTACAAATCAGTAAGAAGCATCAAGAGGAAGCAATAAGAGATCCAAATTGAATACTAGTACTAGAATTTTCTGGGGGAGCTTTTCTATGCACATTTAGAAGGCATTATTTGCTTGTTGTAAGAATACTATTTTAAGTCGGGCATGGTTGCTCACACCTGAGGCTGAGACAAGAGGATCACAGGTTCAAGGCCAGCCTCAGCAAATTAGTGAGACTCTCAACAACCTAGTGAGACCCTGCTTGAAAATAAAAAGTTAAAAAAGGGTTGTGGGTTTAGCTTAGAGATAGAATGCCTCTGGGTTCAACCCCAATACTGTAAAAAAAAAAGCTATTTTATACTTAGATGCATAATGGTAGAAAAAAGAAGACAATGTTGTCATTCTTGAAATGCAAGCTCAGAGTATGATAATTCACTATTATTTTAGGATGCTTATAAATTGATCTGACTTAATTTAAAACCTAACACTAATACTATTACCAAATACCATGGAAAGGAATGTTGTTTAATATGTTTTCATTCCTTTTGCTGGAGATAACAAATTTTTTCTTCCAGCACTGGGGATTGAACCCAGGCCCTCATCCATGCTAGGCAAGTGCTCTACCACTGAGCTACATCCCCAACCCAATAGCAAACATTTCTAGTGAACCAATGAAGTCACTCTCATGAAAATTTGATAAGACAAGCATCTACTATCAACTACTCGTAATTTCCTGTCACCTGTGAGCTTGGCTCTGGGTCTAGAGGTCTCATCTGAGTTTCTCCACTAGTGAATATTGTGACAATATGCCCACAGACATGGTCAATTTGGCCTCTCGTCATTATATATCATAAATCATTCTGAAGATAGTCATCTCATCTGTTATTTATTTTACTAAAAGCAACCTTAGATAACCAATATTATTTCTTATTTGAGGAATGAATCTACCTCTTCAATATATTGGTCAATTAGGCTGAAACAAAATTTGTTTTCACATAAATAGGGAATATCAGTAATAGGAGTCTATCAAGATATGAACTCCTGTTCCTCAATTTCCTTAGTTTTCTTGGTTTTATTTTAAAATTCCCATCACAATCTGTCTAAAGCTTCATCCTCAGTATATATCCTGGAACTCAGAGACAAATTCTTACAACTCAAAATATATAGTAAAACTAATGGTTGAGTTTCATTTCTATTTTTCTCCACTAGCCATAAGGAAAGAGAGAAAGAAGAGAAGAAAAAAGGGGAAAGATGATTGGAAAGTTGAGGGAGAAAAGAAGAGAGAAGAGAGAATAGAGACAGAACACAAAGGGAGAGCATAGAATATGGCAGGCAATAGGGAGGGAAATTATTGTGCAAATATTATAAGATGAACCTTTTGCAAAGTTATTCATATCAAAAATGAATATCCTTGCCCATAGGAATTGGCCTATTTTAGCTTCAAGAATCAGCATGGTATCATTTACCCAATGGTATAAATTCACATCGAATGATGATTTTAGAAAATCCAAGACTTCAAATACTCTGTACCAGAGTCTGACCGATTAATTAGTTTCTATGTGAATATATATAACCATCATATTTGTGTGTTTTTTAGGGTTGAGGTAGGAAATCGCTATCTTCAAAAATTAGCATTGTAATTTAGAGAACTTGACATGTAATAGACAGCAGACTATCAGAGAGTCATCAGAGAGCACATGAAATCTTTGAATTTTCTTTTATCCAAAATTTCCACCAATGAACTTGGTCAACAATCTGTTTTTACCAAACTTACAAATTCTAAGAAGTTAAATGATGAGAACATGTGAGAGTTTTCTCAGAAAAAGTTCTAGGAATCTAAAACTCTAAGGTTTTCATACTATTATATCCCTGTCTCTTACATTTAAATACCAAATGCACTTTTGTAAGAGTGCCTATTGTTTGACCCTCCTTGCCAAACTTTAAGGACTCAACTGAAAGACTTTTGCAATGGATACCTAGCTACTCTTGAAGAGTATTTTCACTTTATTAGTCACCCAAAGAAAATGAAATGTGTTCATGCTTCTTTCCCCTGGTCTGCTTTTGTAATAACCCAATTCCATGCTGTATCAGGCAGACTTTCTTCTGAGATCGGTTTGCTCAGCTGCAGAATGGCAGCATCACAATTAAAACACAAGAGATCTTGCTCCAGTGAAAAAGGTCATGGCAAGACTTTCCTGTGGGCACATGGATGCTGTCAAAGTCCAGTCTGTATTCACCAAGAGCTTGCTGGTCGCTCCCTGCAAACACATCCACTCGTGGCTGACCACAGGAGAGCAAGGAAGCTGTGAGACTCACTGTTCCACTTTAAAGCGGAGTAAGGGAAGGCATGGCCCAGTTCAGAGCTGCAAATGGGCAGAGCCATCTGGCAAACTCAGCTCTTGTACCCAGGTGGAAGAGGACCAGGAGGAGCTCATATTTGGAATGAAATTATAAAATGACCTAACCACAAAAAGTCAGCACTGGGATGAAAATATCCTTTCGTAGGCTCCTCCTAATTCCCTCATTGACTTGGGGACCATCTCAATATTCTTGCCATAGTCCACCAGTGCATCAGAACAAGTCCTTAGGTACACAGAGACCCACACCAACGACACACTCACACAACCTGCAATTCCCGGGCTCCCTGCAGGCTCCTCGGTGTAAGGATGAGCTCAAGGGCAGGAGTGAGGGGAGGAGTTTGACAAAAGGCCACATGGGATATATACAGGCAAAAGTATCAAATAACTGAAAAGTTTTTAAAATAAACATTATATTTCCATAGGTAGATGTTTAATTAGAACCATCTAATTTTTAATTGAGAGACTACATTAATAGTTTCTCAATTCTCTCAATTTAATAATCTGAGCAATTCTTTAAAGATGTCTGTAATGAGCAGTTGATTAGTTATGACTTATCTAATACAGTCCTCTACTTTCAGAACCACACACATACATTTATTTAATTCTTGGAGCATATGAGCATCTTTGCTAGTCAGCTTGCCATCTCTATGATAATATGCCTGAAAAAAATCAACTTAAAAAGGGGGAAGATTTATTTGGGCTCCTGGCTTCATTCCGTGGTTACTTGGCTTGTTGTTTGGGGCCTGCAGTGAGGCAGAACATCATGGTGGGGTGCATATGATAGACCCAGGAAGCAAAGAGAAAGAGCTCACTTATACAACAAAGCCCTTCCTTGCAAACCCATTAAGCTCTGAGCCCATAAAGGGATTAATCCATTCACAATCCTCATGACCCACTCGCCTCCCACAGGTCTACCTCTGAACACCACTGCACTGGGAACCGATCCTTGAACACATGAGCTTTGGGGGAACATGGAAAATTCAAACCATAACCGCATCTCTCTATGATTAGCTTGCAGGAAGCTTATTGTAAATCTCTCTGCTCATTCAAATTAGTTCCCTTTGGCCTCAAGTTCTGATTACACAATTTCCTACCCCCGCTCCCATTTCTACTCTTTCATTAATTTTATCTTGCTTTTACCTCTTCAAGTGTAAGTGGTTTTTGCTTTAAGTGTGCTATTTATTTTAAGCCACTTCAGATCCTTTGAGAGAAGGACTCATATGTACATGTGCCTATGCGGATGAGCAAACTTTTGCAAACAAGGATGAACAAAGAATATAACAAGTTTTAAATAATCCCTTATATAAACACGTCTGGTCTCTCCTTCTGTGATTTATTCTAGTATTTAGTAACCTTCCATGAACTACAAACTCTTTCTTACACAGCTGTAATGTGAGAAAATCAAAATTTTAAAAACAGGATCATCTTTTAAATGCATTGGGGACAGACAATCTAAAGTTAAAGGAAGTGCTAGGGAACATTTAAATATTAATCATCACTCCCTACAAAAACAGCTTTTTGTGGCAAATATTTGCATAGAGGGTTACATAAAGTTAACACAACTATAATGTGACTGTGTTATTCAGGGGTCTGGGTTGCAAACAACAGAAATTGATTCTCTTCAAATGTGGCACCGCATTCTAATGATCTCCCAGGATCTGTTCTCGCCTTCTTGCTTTAGCAATAGAACTTTCCCTCTCCTGAACTATATTAAGGCATAGAACATCCCAGCTAACCACTCTACTTCCTACTTTCCCTTACAGCTAAGAGTAGTCAGATGAATACATTCTCAAGCATCAAATGCAAAAAAAAATATTACCTGCAACTTCCTTTAAAAGGAAACTGCTCACCCTCTGCTACTCTCTTCCTCCTTCCACAGAGTGGAATGTGGATGGGGTTCTGGTGGATGCAGCTTGGAATATGAAGAGCAGAACTACACTCCGGAGATGGTGAACGAGACGGAAGGAGTCTACTCCCATGCGCAAGGTCTGGGAGCGAGTGACATGACAGTTCTGATTTATTTATCTGTCTCAACTCTTACATGACAGAAAAAAAGAATATATTTGTGAGATAGTGCTGCAGTTTGTGTCTTACAATATACTCATTTAATCAAATCGTGCATTTATTGGAATTATGTTGGGCAACTCACAAAGCAACCAGAATGTTCAAAAGTAGGCTCGGAAAGTTGTCAGTGACTAAAATCCTAGCACAGGCCATGGAGGTCTTTCCTCTGAATGCTGGACTAGGCAAGAGCCAACCTCAAATCCTCCCCGAATAGCCTCAGTTTTTGAAATCACTCTTTTGTGATTCAAAGTTTAGATACTGGGCAGAAAAATGGCAAGTTCCCCCACTGATTCCACCTTTGGCGGTAGAATCAGTCTACACATTTTTTCCCATTCTCACACTTTCAAAACAGAAAATCTCCCACTGAAATTCAAAGGTTACTCATATATCTAATACCCTCACCTTCCCAAGGAGAGGATTAGAAAGCTCCAGGAGCCTCTGCATTGTGCTCCAAGTCCATCAGCATCTCCTGAGTCAATTCCGTGTTGATATCATGCGCTATGAACAAAGTAATAATATTTTTCGATGCATCCTGTACTAAGAGTAAGGGAGAAGGAGTGGGGAATAGAAGGAAATTAGTTAAAATGTATAAATATATACCTCACCCAGTAAAGAAGGAGATATGGGTTCATGCTACAGTCCTCATATCTGTGATTATCATAAGAACACATATGGTTACTAAAAGGTCCACCTTCCAATGCCCATTCCGTATCCCCATTGACATGAAACAACATTCCCACTGGTCAAGATGTTAACATAGGACAAAGCTATGTGGTTTATATAATCTCAAGGAAAGGTAGTCATGCATGTTGCTGTCTCTGAGAGCTCTTCTTTACCTGCAGAGAAAAGACTCAACGAATCATTCGCTCTATGCCAGGTCCCAGGGCCCTATTGATTTGCATTAATATAAAAACCACATATGAACATCAGCTTTATCTGGTGCCATCCCCTGATCAAACGCAGAGTCATCCACAGTCTATGTGAGGCCAGTCCATCTTCTCTGTTGGTCAAGCTGGAAAGTTGAATGGACACTAATTGTAATTACCACGCAGACAGCATTCAAATCTTGCATCCTGATCATTCTGCTAGTATCTCTTATTGCATTTTTCCCCTTAAAATGACTTGGGTTTTTTTTCTTTATTTTTGGCATTATTTTAAACTTACATAAAAGTTGCTAAAATAGGAAAAAAAAACCTCTGATGCCCTTGCACAGTCATTTTAACCTTCTCTTGTCTTTCTTCATACAATATCTTTCTCCTTTCTCCCTCCTTCTCCTTCTCCATCTCCATCTCCTCCTTCTTCTTCCCTCTCTCCTTTCTTATCCATTTAAGAGCAAGCTGCATACACGATGTCCCTTTACCTAAATACTATGGTGTCTCTTTTCCTAAAATACAGAATTCTTTTACCTGTTGATAGTAAAATTCTCAAAATCAGGAAATCAACATGGAGAATACACTACCTAACTCCACAGACTCATTCAAATGTCGCCAATTCTATGATAATGTACATATGACAACCACAGCAAGTCCAAGACAATGCATTGCACTCAGTCAGTTGTTCTCTCTCTTTAATCACATTTAACTTGGAATGGCTCTTGAGTTTTTTTTGTTTGTTTGTTTGTTTAATAAAAATTTTTTATGTTCATGTATTGGTGCATTGTAATTATACATTTTGATATTGTCAGGGTATGAACATCATACATGCACACATTGCTCATTTAGCCCTCCCTTCAATCCCACACTATTCCCTCCCCCTTCCCTCCCTTTCATGCTCCGGATAGTGATTGAGTCTTATAGGTTTGTGTATGTACATGATGTGCTATAGTGGAGTTGGGAGGGGAGTGGAGGGTAACACACTATGGCTCTTGAGTTCTTACCTTTGCTTTTCATGCCATGAATTTGGGAAAGTACACACCAATTCTTTCATAAACTGTCCCCCAATTTCTGTTTGTTTGAGGGTTCCTTGTGCTGAGATTCAAGAAATTTCTTGTGGACAGAACTACAATAGAAATGAGCTAGACTAGCCAGGCGTGGTGGCGCACGCTTGGAATCCCAGTACTTGGGAGACTGAGACCGGAGGATCCAGGTTCGCGGCCAGTCTCAGCTACTTAGTGAGGCCCTCCGCAACTCAATGAGATCCTGTTTCAAAATAAAGAATAAAAAATAGGGCTGGAGGTGTAGCTCGGAGGCAGAATGCCCCTGGGTTCAATCCCCAGTACCACAAAAAAAAAAAGAAAGAAATGAACTGGACTCCTTCCTTCATACTTAATATCAGGAGGCACAAGCTGCCAGTTAGTCCAAGTACTGGCATTGTTCATTTTGACTGTCTGGTCGAGGTTAGTTTCCACTGTAAAAGAGAGCTTTCTTTTCTCCATCATTTATTTTTTGTCTATTGTAAAATTTTGTTTTGGAATTTAGGAAGCTTGATTTTTGTCTCTTTTTTTTTTGTTTGTCTATTTGTTTTGAGATGAGGTTTCACTGTGCTGCCCAGGCTGGTCTCCAACTTCTGACCCAAGTGATCCTCCTGCCTCAGCCTCCTGAGCAGCTAGTACTTCAGGTGTGCACCACCATGCCTGGCTAAGAAGCTTGTTTTTTATGCAAGTGATAGCTTTTTTATTTATTTTTTATTGCCCCTATTCTTTCTTTTTTTGCGGTACTGGGGATTGAACCCAGGGCCATTCTACCTCCAAGCTACACCGCAGCCCTATTTTTTTATTCTTTATTTTGAAACTGGGTCTCACTAAGTTGCGGAGGGCCTCACTAAGTAGCTGAGGCTGGCCACGAACCCGGATCCTCCGGTCTCCACCTCCCAAGTACTGGGATTACAAGCATGGGCCACCACGCCTGGCTATTGCCCTTATTCTGTTCCCCTTTTTTAGCCTTCATTGTCTTCTTTGCCAGTTTTCCATGGTACCGGTAACTTACTGCCTATTGAGCAATCAATGATTTTATTCATTGATTTTTCCCTTTTTCCTCAGCCTTTTCCTCCCAATTTTAACTTTCCCTAATGCTACTTTGTCATAACTTACATAAGGTATATGACATCCATCGTATAACACACTCCGACTCTCTCCTTGCCTTCACCTTGGTCTCGGTCTCATTTCAAGACTTCTTTCTTCTGATGTATCATTTTGTTGAAGTTTTCAAAGCCATCTCTTAATTGAAATGTCTCATACAGAAGATTCTTAAAGATGAGATCATGAAGCCAAGTGTGGTGGCACACACCTGTAATTCCCAGTACTTGGGAGGCTGAGACAGGAGAATTGCAGGTTTGAGGCCAGCCTCAGCAGCTTAGCTAAGCTGTCAGCAATTTAGTGAGACCCTGTTTCAAAATAAAGTATAGCCAGGCGTGGTGGTGCACGCTTGGAATCCCAGTGCTTGGGAGGCTGAGACTGGAGGATCCGGGTTCGCGGCCAGCCTCAGCTACTAAGTGCAGCCCTCCGCAACTTAGTGAGACCCTGTTTCAAAATAAAGAGTAAAAACTAGGGCTGGGGGTGTAATCCGGAGGTAGAATACCCCTGGGTTCAATCCCCAGTACTGCAAAAAATAAATAAATAAATGAATATATACATACATAAATAAATATAAAATAGGGCTGGGGGTGTAGCTCACAGGTAGAACAGCCCTAGGTTCAATCCCCAGTACTACCAAAAAAGAAAAAAAGACAGATGAGAACTTGAGCATAAAAGTCCTTGATTAGCCAGGCGTGGTAGTGCACGCTTGTAATCCCAGTACTTGGGAGGCTGAGACAGGAAGATCGCAGGTTCGTGGCCAGCCTCGGCTACTTAGTGAGGCCCTCCGCAACTTAGTGAGACTCTGTTTCCAAACAAAGAATAAAAAATAGGGCTGGGGGTGTAGCTCAGAGGTAGAATGCCCCTGGGTTCAATCCCCAGTACCCCAAAAAAAGTCTTTGATCTTTCAACGTAATTTAGAACTGTTTTCTGCAGCACCAATACTTACTTGAAAGGTGGCTTCCCTGGATACACAATTCTTGGTTCACTTTTTCGTCCCTAGCGCTCTTAAAGCTGCTCCTTCATTATTGCCTTGCTTTGTGAGTGGTTTTTGAGACCTCTGATAATAATCTAATTCTTCTTCTCTTATAAATTACTTTACATTTTCCCTAGAGGACTGGAGGCATTTTCTTTGTCTTGCAACTTCAATCATTCTCTGAGGTAGGGGTCAGCGTGGATCATTTTGTTAAATTTTCCTGGTAAATAAGTCAGTCCTTTCGAAATGTACATTCAGGTCTTCTGTTACCAGAAGGTATTGTTAGATTATAATTTCCTTTCAGCACATAAAAGATGCTGATCCACTTTCTTTCAAGCCCCATCATTTCTGATAAGTTACCTCTTCATCCAATTATCCTTCACTTTTCTATAATGTGCCTTCTTTCTCTTGCTGCTTCCAAGACTTCTTGGTCTTGGTTTTCAGCTGTCTGCCTATTATGGGCCTAAGCATAGGTTTTTGTTTCATTTTGTTTTGTCTTTTTTCTGTGTGGGGTTGGGCGAGTAACTCAAATATGTTAAGTATATACCCTTCATCATAATTTAGAAACTTTCAGTCACTATTATTTTCAAATACAGTTGTCTCTATCTATCTATTTTATCTATCTATCTATCTATCTATCTATCTATCATCTATCTATCTATTCATTGTGTGGTTCTGGGGATTAAACCCAGGGGCATTCTACCTCTGAGCCACACCCTCAGCCCTATTTTAATTTTTATTTTGAAACTGGGTCTCACTAAGTTGCTGAGGGCCTTGCTAAGTTTTTGTTTTTTAATCTTGTAGAATGCATAACTTTTACCTTTTGCTTATTTTTCCCTTTTCTACTCTGTTTCCAAAGGCAGCTGTACTTCATTCTTTCTAACTCTCATTTTCCCTTGAAACATTATTCTCCCAAGATTGACTTCTTAGTTCCCAACTGCATTGTGTGTGTGTGTGTGTGTGTGTGTGTGTGTGTGTGTGTGTGTGGTGTACTGGGGATTGAACCCAGGGGAGTTCTTCATCTGAGCTAAACCCCTAGCCCTTTTTTATATTTTTATTTTATTTTGAAGCAAGATCTCCCTAAGTTGCTCAGGGTCTCACTAAGTTGCTGAGGCTGGCCATGAACCTGCAACCCTCCTGTCTCAGCCTCCCAAATACTGAGATCATAGGCATTCACCAGCATGCCCGGTTTCCTGTCTGCATTTTCAATGACTTCCCTCAGACTACGCTCTGAAACAGAACACTGTTTCAGTGTTTTTCAGAATTTTTGCATCTGTGTAGACTTTCTTTTTTTGTATTGGTTTCTGATCAATTTGAGGCTTGCCACAAACTCTACATACAGTATCCTTCATGTAGTTTTTTCAACTCTCATTATATTACTGAAAAGCTAGGGTCAAGAATGATGGGAGAGAGCCAGGCGTGGTGGCGCACGCTTGTAATCCCAGTACTTGGGAGGCTGAGACTGGAGGATCCGGGTTCGCAGCCAGCCTCAGCTACTTAGTGAGGCCCTCTGCAACTTAGTGAGAACCTGTTTCAAAATAAAGAATTATCTGGGCGTGGTGGCGCACACTTGTAATCCCCATACTTGGGAGGCGGAGACCAGAGGATCTGGGTTCGCGGCCAGCCTCAGCTACTTAGTGAGACCCTCCGCAACTTCATGAGACCTGGTTTCAAAATAAAGTATAAAAAATGGGGCCGGGGGTGTAGCTTGGAGGTAGAACACCCCTGGGTTCAATCCCCAATAGTGCAAAAAAAAATTAAAAAATAGGGCTGGGGGTGTAGCCCAGAGGTAGAATGTCCCTGGGTTCAATCCCCAGTACCACCAAAAAAAAAAAAAAAGAATGATGGTAGAGGCTTTGCAAGAATTTGGTGCTTTTTGACTTACAAGTCATTTGAAGTGTGGATGTTCTCTGTTTTCTAGTTATGTTTTGGATATGAGCTTTATCTAGCTTTTTGTTTCCTTGTTTGAGAAGTTAAGTGTGGTGGATTCACATGTCTTAAATTTCTTCTACTATTCAGAATTTTCTGCTTTCTGTATGGCAAGATATGCAAGCTTTAATTACAGTGCTTGAATAGAGCTCTTAGTTGGTAGATCCACAAATGAGTGTGAGATCTCTTACTTTTTCCAAAGATTTGTTTAAGCACATTCAGCAACTTGGAAAATAACTAGGAACTAGGATCAGGTCAGGGGTAGATCTACTGTGAGGCAGACGCAGGTCAAAGCTACATTTATCACTTCTGTGTGTGTGTGTGTGTGTGTGTGTACATGGAGGTTGAGCCCAGGGACATTCTACCACTGAGCTACACCCCAATCCCCCCATTTTTGCAGTACTGGGGACTGAGCCCAGGGGTGCTCTACCACTGAGTCACATCCCCGGCCCTTTTCACTTTTTATGTTGAGACAGGAATTCACTAGTTTTCCCAGGCTAGCCTTGAACTTGTGATCCTCCTGCCTCAGCCTCCCAAGTACTAGGATTACAGGCATGTGTACCATGGCAGGCTTCATTTATCACTTGACCATTGCAGCTCCAAATCTGACTGAAGTTTCTTTTTGGGTCTCTCTTGGACTATATTAAATAATCCATGCCAAGCATGGTGGTGGACAGCTGTAATCCCAGAACTTGGGAGGCTGAGACAGGAAGATCACAGGTTAGAGGCCAGCTTCAGCAACTTAGGCCCTCAGCAACTTAGTGATACCCTGTTTCAAAATAAAAAATAAAATGGGGCTGGGATGTAGTTTGGAAGTAGAACACCCCTGGGTTCAATCCCCATTACCACACACACACACACACACACACACACACACACACATATCCACAAGCCTCTAAGCGTGATCCTATTAAATGTCTGCAAGTCCCTGTGAGGAAGAGTGAGTGAGTGTCCATCTCCCGTGCATGTGATGCTGCTGAAAGGCTCTTCTTCACGGGCACTAGGTCTGTGAGTTGACTCACATTCAGGAATTTGATAAGACCTGTGATCCCCAAGGAGACCTCAGATTTTTTTGTGTGTTTTGTTTAAGTTGTGCAGATTAAATAGCTGCTCAGAAAGCTACCTTTGACCTCACTCCCTGGAACCCCATGATCAGAAAGTGTTGAGGGCTGAGACCTGTCTTAGAAGCACACTGAGATTATCATCTTGGACCAGCCCAGTTTGGATACATGGTATTTGGCTGGGTGGGATCTGTCCGCAAACGGACACATTCCAAGGGACCTGGTGTAATCTTCAAGGTGCTAATGGTCAATCCCTCCTTCCCCTAGGCTTGCCACATAATTGCTGATCCCTGTTTGATTAATCCTTACCGAAACCTGAGATAATTGCTGATCTCTGTTTGACTAACTTTTACTGCAACCTGTGATAATTGCTGATTCCTGGGTTTGATTAACTTTTATGATGCCTTGTCTAAAGTGTCTATAAAAGCAAGGTGCTGGCTACAGATGGACGGGAGAATTTGCCATCTCTATCTCCTCCCTGACCCCCCGATTATTAAATACAACTATTTTGCAAATTACCATATCAGACTTCGTGTTGTTTCGTGCGAGAAGACCATTGTTAGGAAGCTGCTTGACGCAGCGACCGTCTGTGGCAGGATCCACAGACTTCAGGAAGCTGTCTGGGCAGCGACCGCCTGTGGCTGGTGACCATAGACTGTTTTGCCAGGAAGCTGCTTGATGCAGCGACCGTCTGTGGCTGGGGACCATAGACTGTTTTGTCAGGAAGCTGCTTGGTGCAGCGACCTTCCGTGGCAGGAATCACGGAGTAGATCGTCCGCCGGAGTTACCGCAATAAGAAAGTCATAATGAAAGCTCACTCTGAGTCCAGACACGTCATTCCTCACCTTGATAGAAATGCATGCGTACATTTTTCACCAGGCTTCCAGTGACCACATGCTGCTATGGAGTCTGTCTGACACCCTGCATGCTTTAATCTTACTGAAATGAGAGCACCCATTGTAACCTCATTGTCTTCCACCAGCATGGGCGGCTCACAGAGGGTGCATGAAGATACCATTTGGAAATGCTAATGCTCCCTCCTCAGATGACTTTCGAAGGCGATAGGAAGGGCATGTCCGCCATGCCTCCTACAGTCGACAGATACATGGTGAATGAATCACACACAGTAACTCCACCCTAGTATTATGAAATTATGGGATATCCACACAATGGAATTCTACTCAGCTATACAGAAGAACAAAATTACGTCATTTGCAGGGAAATGGATGGGCCTGGAGAACATTATGTTGAGTGAGACGAGGCAGTCACAGAAAGGGAAGGGTCATACGTTTTCGTTCATATGCGGAAGCTAGGGAGTAATTGGGATACTGAAGGGCTTTAGATGAAGGAGGAGAAACCCCAGTGGAGTGTGGGAGGGAACCTAGGGGAGGCTGGTCGTGCAGGGGAGGAAAAGGAATGAAGGAAACACTTCCACTGAACTTATGTAGCTGTGTGAAATTATCAATACCAATCTCATTATCCTATATGGGGAAGGTGAGGGAGTGGGGAGGGAGACAGGGAAGCTGACCAAGTGCTGCGTGCATGTATGTCCCTGTCACTTGAAACACTACATTGTGATGCGAGACTTTCACACACACGTACATATGTGACTTTATGGCATCTAGCCAGGTGTGGTGGCAGGCACATTTGTAATCCCAGTACTTGGGAGGCTGAGACAGGAAGATCCCAGGTTCAAGGCCGGTCTCAGAAACTTAGTAAGACCCTCAGAAACTTAGCAAGACTGTTTCAAAATAAAAAATAAAGTAGGACTGGGGGTGTAGCTCAGAGGTAGAATGCCCCTGGCTTCAATCCCCAGTATCACACATGAAAGAGAAAGAAAGAAAGAAAGAAAGAAAGAAAGAAAGAGAGAGAGAGAGAGAGAGGGAGGGAGGGAGGGAGGGAGGGAGGGAGGGAAGGAAGGAAGGAAGGAAGGAAAAGAATTTATAGCATCTAAAATTTAGAATGGGCCATTCAAGTAGACCAAGCAAACATTTCTAATCACTCCTGCTGTTCTAAATAACATGTTGAATCCAGGGTCTCTCATGCCTTCATATTTTAAAGTAAATTCATCCAGTCTATATTTATAGTCTTCCCTCTTTGCTCCAGCATCCTTGGAATCCATTCCCACACTTCCTGTTCAGATTTTTGTTGTTGTTATTGGTACAAATGAAGAAAGAACTGTCATGCTGTTTTTGTGAGACACTTCTTCAGACCCCTTAGGCATTCTGAAATCTGACTACATCTATGGGTATGGAGAAAATAAGAGGTGGGATGGAGGGAAGGCAATGGGGAAAGCGGAGGTGTTTTTGCAAATTTGGTAAGGGAGACATGATGTCTTTACACCAAGCCAGAACAGTTTATTTAGACAAAGAAAGCAAACCTGTCTCAGGTGGTAAGGTAGGCTCCACAGCACTGAATGCTTAGGGAGCTCCAGTTTCCTCAAATGCTACCAGGAAGGTGACCATTCCAATCCTCAGAATCCTATTCTTCCTCAATTACCCCCTAAGTGATTCGGAAGCATGGTATGTTTAATCAATCTTGCAATCTGACAGAGCATACAGCCCTCTCCATATTTGCTTCCCAGTTCATGGCCTCAGCAGGGCAGGTATAAAATACCTAATGAGACTCTTTTAGTAGTCATAGAAAGTTGTTAGCTTTCAGCTTGTGCTTTGGGACAAGAATACGATGATTTGAGCATATTGTTCCTTCCTAAGCTAACCAGGGTTATTAGATGTGATCACTCTGGCCTGCATTTTTTGAATAATGTGTATCTTTATCCTACTCTATAGCAGTAATCTCTTAGTGGCCTTCAGTGGACACCCCAGGTCTCAAAAGGCAATAATTTAACAAGTCATGCTGCAAGCATGTATCCTAGGCTGTCATATTCCCATCCTTTAATTCACTGGAAGTCACTCGATTTTCGTTGCCTTTATTTCTCTCCAACCCAGATAACAGTCTGAGATCCTCAGGTTCTATAGAGAAACACAATTCACACCCATAATTATCTATGCACTGTATAGGAAGGTTCTTTGTTACAAAAAATAGAAACAAACACTAACTTAAGCAGAGAAAACTTTTGTTGGAAGGATAAGGAAAAACACGTATGTGGCTGGCTGCTTTATCGCCCTGGGTTCTTTTTCTTTCCTGGTGTTCACAGCCTCTGCCTCTGCAGTACCCACTCCCTCCCACTAGAAGCAGCATGTATTTCCCCACCCTATTGATGGCGGACTTAACCATGTGATTTGCATTGGCCAATCGGATGCTAGAAGGTGTGACATAGGCAGAGACTTGAAATATGTTTGCTTAGTTTGGCCTGCTATCAGCATTCTTTCCTTCATCCTCAGAAGGACACGCCCCAGAAGATGCTGGTCCAAGAAATACGAGGGAAATATACAGCAGACCTGGGCTTAACCACAGTTTGGCTCCAAGTCAAGTTCAGCCTGGAAGGACTGATCTCCTGTCAACCTGTGTTCATAGGAGTTTGAAGTAAATGCTTACGTTGAATACCATTGCGCTTTCAGGGAGAGAGGGATTGTCTTGCAAAATTTCTGTGGATACAGCTGATGGATACATCCTGGAATCATCAAAATATCTAGAAAACCAAGCTTGGGAACACAGAGAAAAGCCAAAGCAAACTAAACATAGCCAAGAATCCGCCACAGAAATGATCTGCTTAGGAGGCTACCGTAGGTGCCATAACCATGGAGCCTGGCTACTGTCCCCCCAAACTTCATGACACCCAGTGCGCACCGCGAGTCCTCTACACCTTCATTCCACTCACAGCCCCGGGAAATGGCCTCTGCTCTCATTCACCACCATCCCCTCTTCAAAACCCATTGAATCAGCCATCCATCCAAGGCTCTATGTCTCCATTCTAACTGCCAACAAGATGGGAGAAGAGTATCTGCCATCCTGTGGTTTGTTCCAATCTTGCGATCTCTGCCAAATATAAAAGGTATTTGAATTCCAGGTAGCCATAAGATGACTAAAGTCTATTGCATGTGTTTTTGCCTGAAGGGTGGTGGTAACGCAGTGGAACCCACAGTCCCATTGCCAAGCCAGACCATATCTAAACAACATGGCATCAGCAGCAAAAGCAAACGTGCCTTAGCCATGTGCCAAACACTGTGCCGAGAGCATGGTGCGCACTTTTATCTGGATAATACACACCCTGCGTAGACACGGTAAAGATGCGGTTTGGGAAGGCTAGGTAGCCTGCTCAAATTCACAGCTCATGAATGTGGTAAAGCCAGGAGAGAAACCAGGCCAGCTAGATTACAGAGTCCTGACTCTTCACCACAGCAATATACTGCTTCTCAAGCACTAAAGGACACCTTCCAGGAAACAGTGAGCCCCACATTTTAAGACAAAGCGAGTTGGTAACTCTGTGAACGTCATCTTTACACTATCCTGGGCCTTAACTCCATGGATAGTTATTATTTTCCATTGCCTTGTGCTGTGTTTTTAGCCAGGCTCCTCTTTTTCTTTTTTTTTCTTTTTTTTTTTTTTTTTTTTTTGCAGTACGGGGGATTGAACCCAGGGGTGTTCTACCTCCGTGCTACACCCCCCAGCCCTATTTTTTTATACTTTATTTTGAAACCGGGTCTCACGAAGTTGCGGAGGGCCTCACTAAGGAGAGAGAGAGAGAGAGAGAGAGAGAGCCGAGGCTGGCCGCGAACCCGGATCCTCCGGTCTCCGCCTCCCAAAGTACTGGGATTACAAGCGTGTGCCACCACGCCCGGCTGCCAGGCTTCTTTTTTTCTGCTCACAGAGGAAATGGGAGGCAACTGGTCTTCCTCAAATATCTGAAAACCTATTATTAAACTTTCTGCTTCTTTCAACCCGATTTTCACATCTTTTCTCTATCTCTTAATGGAGTAAGATTTTTTTTCTTCATTCTGTTTCCTTTAATATTTTGGTTAGTTAGATCTCATGGGACATAGGAGGGACTCCAGACAAAGGAGGAGAAACCTTAGATGAGTGAAGAAGGCCACCTAACGGAGGGAAACAGGAAGGGGGAAGAGGGAAACACCCCAATGGACGTGATGTTCACACACAAACTTATCAAAGTCAATCACTGTGCTGAGCACGGAAGGAGGGGAGGCGGAGGGAGTGGGGTGGGAATTGGGGGAAGGTTCAACGAGTGCTGTGTGCGTGTGTGCCTCTGTCACCCTGAACTTCATCAAGATGTATGATTACAATGCACCAATAAAAAAAGATTTTTCTCCAGAGGGAAATAATTTTCCATTTTCCCTAAGGCCTGATGACCCATGAAATTCCTTGAGGTTGGTGTTGTGTGTGTGTGCACATGAGTACGCTATTGTTGTTATTGTTATTGTGGTTGTCTCCAAGAGGCCTGGCGGCTGGTTATACTGTGTTCTCTACGGATGCCTTGACAACGTACAGAAAAAGGAGTCGCGATAGAAAGGAAGAGGGAGAAAACAGCCCAGTGGACCAGACCTGTGTCGTTTAAATCTTCACTTGGCTGATAACTGGCTGTGTGGCACTGACTATGCATCAGTCCTCTCTGAGCATCTATCCCAGGGTTCACATAGCAGGTTCAAAAACAAAGAATGCTGCGTATGCTCAGAGACGAAGAGCAACTAGGTACTCGGTGGTAGCAAGGATCACTTTGTTGTTATTGCTACTGTAATGATGAGGAAATGGCCAGGGGTCTTCCAGACAGACTCATTGGAATCCACCTCCTAAAATTTATTTTCCTGGACAACTAATTATAATAAAAAATACTAACTAACTTTTTTTTGCAGTACTGGGGCTTGAACCCAGGGGCATACTACCTCTGAGCTACACCCCCAGCCCTATTTTTTTATTCTTTATTTTGAAATAGGGTCTCACTAAGTTGCAGAGGGCTTCACTAAGTAGCTGAGGCTGGCTGTGAACCTGGATCCTCTTCTCCCAGCCTCCCAAGTACTGGGATTACAAGCGTGCACCACCACACCCGGCTAGTAACTACCTTTTGAAACATTCAAGTTTCTACTGAAGAATATCAATAATATTTATTCCTGAATTTTAAAATTTATTTTTTTATATACTTTCATTGGTGCGTTGTAGACTCACATCATAATGTAGTTCAGAGTGACAGGGACATACATGCACACAGTACTTGATGAGTGCAGGAATACTTTGTTTGTTTGTTTGTTTGTTTGTTTGTTTGTTTTTGGTGATACTGGGGATAGAACCAAGGGGTCCTCTACCAGTGAGATATACCCCAATCTTTTATGTTTTTTATTTTTTATTTTTTATTTTTTGTGGTACTGGAGATTGAACCCAGAGATGTTCTATCTCCAATATATATCCTCAGCCCTATTTTATTTTATTAGTTTTTAATTTTGAAACAGGGTATCACTAAGCTTCTGAGGGCCTCACTATGTTGCTGAGGCTGGCCTTGAACCTGCATCCTCCTGTCTTGGCCCCTCACAGGTGTGCGTCTCCACACCCGACCCCCAGGTATACTTTACAAATCAGATGTTAATGTGAGTATTGCATATGTTGTCCATGCTGTAGTTCTTGTGTAACCATCAAATAACTAAATTATTTCTCACTACTAGTAGCCTACTGAAATCTACCTGAGCCACCGCAGGGTTAAAGCATCCCTTGCTATGTTGTCCCTACACGCCTTCCTGCTCTTATGATGGGAGATTTAGATTGAAGGATTCTTAGCCACTAAGGTGTGACTCAGAGAAGGCAGAAGTGAATTCACAATGCTTGGGCTGGAATCCTTGAAACCAGCAAGGGAACACCTACATTTGCTGGCCAGAATCCTTTTCATATATATATTATTTTCATTTTTTTCAGCACCTGTAGCCTAAACCATATGGTGTGTTCAAGATTTGAAGTCAACGCATTTCCAGCAACCCTATAAATGATCTTTTGGACAGCCCATCATATTAAAGAAGGGAATTGCCGAGTTAATAAGGCGTCAGCTGGCTTGAGGTGTTTCATAGTTGGAGAACACCATGTCATATCATGGCAGTGTAGAAAGTTAACTGCATGCAAGGTTGGGATTTCTTCTCTTTTAGGTATTACCTTACACCTTGACTGCCAACTCACAAGGAGGCAGGGAATTCGGGATGTCAGTTTGAAGAACTGGGAACTGATTTTTCCTTTGAATTCCATGAACCCTCATCAGCTGCATAAGCAGGAAGTGAGATCATTTGTATTCATGGAGACAGAGAGGATGACATATCATAGGCAGGGAAAAAATTATCATGGCCTGGTTACACTTGGAAAGGTTACTCACTGTCTTGAGCCCTTCTACAAGTAAGTAGGATATAAATCTTTAATATTTTAAGACACAGAGCACATTAGATACCACAGCTAAGCAATAACTAATACTAAAGTATTTGGGTAGGGCTGCAGGGGGATGTAAAGAAAATGTTACTATTCAATCAGAAATAAGCTAACTAGTTGAAGGACTTCCAAACAGTCTAGGTGATTCCTGCTTAGGACCAAAAATAACCTAAGAGAGAATTATAAATGTAAGAAGTTATTTTTTTCTGAATAACAGCATCACTTTGACACTGCATTACTACATATTTTCCATATTTATTTCTTCTTCAAAGGGATGTGCGGTAGAAAAGATGCTCTCAGACCCCATTTGTTTGCTTTCTTCTGTGATATGAGAGCTGAATATGTGTATCAAATAAAATAAACTTATTTTTCTCCAACACACATTCTGTTCAGCATCTGGAAAACATTTGAGGTCACACTTCATGATCTTCAGATGAAAGAACTGAAATGTATTAGAAATGATGGTGTCCCTCCAAAGGACGGCAGAAGGAAATTTTGAAAATGAGCTCTTACTTTCTTTCCTAGATGCAGTCTCCGTCCTTACCAGAGGCCAAAAAAAAAAAAAAAAATGGGCTCAGGACTCCATAACAGAGCCCACACGTCAATGAGCAGGGCTGCTGCTTCTGCAACCAATCAAATAAACAGACTTCTCCAGATACTTCGAAAGAATGTTCTTGATGTTTATCTTATTCAGTGCATTTTATTCCTGGTTCTTTGGCACCACCTAACCAGAGGGTAATTTAGGGACTTCCACCACTAACTAGAAATGCAGCCTTAGCTGTTGATAACTTAGTAACCCATCCTACTATGACCAGAAATATCAATCAAGCGCGCCATTACATACAGAGCAAGAAAGGGTTGGGTGGGATCATCCATGACTGTCCATCATGGGACCATTTCTTGCACACCTGTGACAGGAAGGTTCTCAACCTTTGGTTTTCCATTATTTTGAATGGAGAAAAATTGCCACTTTTTTTTTTTGCTAATTTCTATCTGAAATTTAGCAATCTCTTCAATTTTATTGTCATCCTTAAAATGCTACTCTAGGGATTTCAGATAATGAAGTGTTGCCTCTACCCCCTTTCATTTCATTTCCTTTTGTATTTTCTCTTCTTTTGTCTTTGTTCCTTTAATCCCATCACTTCAGCCAACTGAGGAAACCCAGCCAATTATGAACTCAGTTCTCTTTTGCATCCTCCAAGACAATTGAAGTTCCAAAGCTTCGGGTCAGATTCATTTTAAGAGCTTTTCAGCATAGAGGTTCTTGTTGCTCAGCTTGATAAGAACATTACGCTGTGGAACGATCTTCAACTAAACTATATCCAAATATTGATGAACAAAATAACTTGTAGATAGGATACACTGGAGTGCATAGAAGATGTTTGAGTCACTGATACGATAACACGTGGCTGAACTGTTCAGTGGAAAAGGACTATTGGCACAGGATCATCTGATTGTCGGCCTGTTATGTTGCACAAGAATCTGTACAAAAAAAGAAAAAAGAGAAGAAAGAAAGAAAAGAAAGAAAGAAAAAAAGAAAGAAAGAAAGGGAGACAGAGAGAGAGACAAAGAAAGAAAGAAAGAAAGAAAGAAAGAAAGAAAGAAAGAAAGAAAGAAAGAAAGAAACTGTGATCATGTGGAAGGGCATATTTTATTTTATTTATTTTATTTGGTACTAGGGATTGAACCCAGGGACATTCTACCTCTGAACTATACCTCCAACCCTTTTCTACTTTTAGTTTTTTACTTTTAAACAGGATCTTGCTAAATTACCTAGAAGCTGGCCTTGAACCTGCGATCCTCCCATCTCAGCCTCCCAAGTACTGGGATTACAGGCATATTTTAAATGCAGTGCACAAAATGTACTAAGTGTACTGCAGACTATTCTGAGAAGAGGGCAGTAGGATTCATCAGGTTGCCAAAGGAGTCTGTGTAATAAAAAAGATTAAGAACTCCTGTTCTAAACCTCAGACAGCACTGCGTCTCCACTGTGCCCGGAGGAACCACAGAAGGGCTGATGAGGTCAAGGTCATTCTGGAGTAGTAACCAGTGCAGTTGCATAAGGGCCCCGGGCTCAAGAGGGCATCTCGAGCAGTTGCCATCATAGAATGAATTCTCAGTCACTCTATCTAATTTTTGTTGTATACATGAAGTGCATTGGACATAGAACAGAGCATGCGCCAGGGACCTGGAGACCTGATTCATGCTTGTTGTGTTTCCTACCACCTCACAACCTGCCTTCCACTCTGTAGCGAGTTCACACCCATGGGCTCCCCAACCCTGCGCAAAGACCGCTGCCATCACACACTCAGGGAAAGGGCTTGGGCAAGGGTTTAGTGGGGACTGTAGTTGGGCACAGGTACATGTTAAGTCATAGGATGAAGCCCTGGTGCTTCACAAGTAAAGCAGTGTGTGTGTGTGTGTGTGTGTGTGTGTGTGTGTGTGTGTGTTACTGAGGGTTGAACCCAGGGGCATTCTACCTCTGAACCACACTCCCAGCCCTATTTTATTTTATTTTTGAAACAGGATCTTGCTAAGTTACCACATGCTACTGCCCTGGAACCTAAGATCCTCCAGTCTTAGCCTCCCAAGCACCGGGATCACAGGCATGCGCCTCCATGAAAAGCAGAACATTGCAGTAGCAAAAAACCTCTTGATAGATCAAGAGAGAGACTAGAGACTGCAGTCAAAAGTCATTTTCTCCGTTTTATTTTATTTTTTCCTTTTTTATGGTACTGGGGATTGAACCCAGGGCCATTTAACTCTGAATTATGCCACCAGTCCTATTTTTCTTTTTTTTCAGTTTGAAACAGGGTCTCATGCCAGGTGTGGTGGCACATGCGTGTAATCCCAGTACTTGGGAGGCTGAGACCAGAGAATCCGGGTTCGCGGCCAGCCTCAGCTACTTAGTGAGGCCCTCCACAACTTAGCGAGACCCTGTTTCAAAATAAATAATAAAAAAATAGGGCTGGGGGTGTAGCCTGGAGGTAGAATGCCCCTGGGTTCAATCCCCAATACTGCAAAAAAAAAAAAAGAAAAGAAACAGGGTCTCATTAAGTTGCTGATGGCCTCGTTAAGTTGCTGAGGCTGATAAAATAATGCTATCTGCTATCCTCCTATCTCAGCCTCTTAAGTACTGGGATTACAGGTATCTCTTCAAAGAAGAAATGTGGCAGGTCGCATCTTTCATTAATTTATATTTCATATTGTTATTGGTGCATTGTAATTCTTTATCATAGTGAGGCTCAAAGTGATATAAACATGCATGCTCACAGCACTTGGGACATTTTCCTCTAGTAGAATAGTGGTAGGGGGTTGAGGGGGAGAGATGGAGAGGGGAAAAAGAAGACAGAGCAAAAAATAAAAATAAAAAATGGTCAGGTCACTTTTGAAGCAGGAAGAGTGAATTTTCTAGCTCTGAGTGAATCCTCATAGAGAAATGATCCAGCAGGTTCCTCCGGACATCCAAACTGGTTTTCTCTAAAAGGAAATTCTGCCTTGCATCTCTCCTGATTGTTGATACTATCATTATTTTATCACCTCCATCAGTAGAATTGGTCATCAGTCCTGTTTGTGCCCCATTGACATCCTTTCAAATTAAAAGTCAAGTCAGACTCACCTTAGTTGACAGCCTGCTCTTTGTCTCCACCGATCATTAGGAGTAAGAAGCCTGGGTCGGTTGTTCACAGAAGCCCTCGAGCCCTACCTGGCCTGCTCTGCTCAGACTTGAAGCCCCTTTACCATGTGTCTCTGCCACGTGAAAAGAATAGTAATTAAACAACCCATAGAAACACAGCCGGGCAGCCATTCTGCATTCGGTATAGAAGAATTGAAATTAATCATGTTCTAGCTCTAGATTTGCTGGAGGGGAGGATAAAAGCCCCCCTAGTGTAACAGTGGAAAGTGTTCTGCTATGTTAACTATTCAGTTTTCACCTGTTTCTATGGTTGAGTAGGGCTGACCTCTCTAGTGGTTAGAAAAACCGCCAAGAGAGTTCAAGATGTGAAACAGAGTATTTCGCGTGGAGGGGTTTGCTTTGAAGTTTTCCTAGCATTTCATTATCCTCCAGGGCTCTGAAATAGCTTGTGTTTCTTGAAGTTGTACTGAATCTGGAATCTATTACACTTTTTTTTTTTGATTTGGTGGAAAATAATTGAACAACAGGTAGTATTCAAAATTAAAGCCATGTCTGCTAAGGCTGATGCACCAGAGAAAAGCAAAGGTGTATAATCAAATGAAGCTCTGCTGATTAAACACCCTTCCAAAATCATCCAAATTTTTGCCCTTTTAAATGTTTCCAAGTCCTTTCTTTTCCATCCTTCAGACATATCTTGTGGAGAGAGACATGGCTGAGGTCAGATGAGAGATCTGATTTCTGGGAAAGAAAAGAGACATCTAATGCGGAACTCGACACTTGGTAACCTTGACGTGTGGAGTCAGAGAAATTCCCACAAGCAAACTCCTTGGAAAGAAGTGTTTGCTCTGCTTTTCTGTTTCCATAGAATACATGTGGCTAACGGGGGACACAGTGATAGAACCTGAAACCAGCCTCAGTCCTCTGTCACCCTCAGTGCAGTTAGAGATGTGTATCAAGCCACAAACGTAATTTAATAGGAAAAAATCCTTATGTCACTCGTCTATGTTTTTTTTTTCCCCCAGCAACTCAGAACACGAAAATGATGTATGTGCTGAGCTATATGAACACAGAATTTTCCAGTATTAAAACAGGTGCCTGGTCTTACCCATGGATTAGAGATGTATTTGTTTGTCTTAAATTCTCTTCTTAAAAAGGTCCTGGAAGTGGCAAGAAGAAGGAGAGAATAAATTCAGGTGAAATTTAAAACCTGTCATCAATGAAAGTGGATAAATTCGGTCACTCTGAAACACATGTTAAGGGGGAAGGGCTGCCAGATTCAGGGACAAACAGCAGTGAGGGTGTAGCTGGGAAGGACCCCAATGGCAGAAAAGCCAGATGACAGTTCTTGAAGGCACCTGGTGAATCCAGAGCTCTCCGGGGGATGAGGCACAGGCTGGCACTGGAGCTTCCCTGAACCCCCATGACGTAAAGCTACAAGAAGTAGGGAAGTAGGTATAAAAGATGAGTCACCCGGTAATCACGTAATCCCAAGACCACTGCCAGAGGAGGCCAGGTGGGAAAAAGACATGGGTGGGGCATGGTGGCACATGCCTGGAATCCCAGTACTTGGAGGATCGCAGGTTCAAGGCCAGCAGCCTCAACAATTTAGTGAGAATCTCAGCAACTTAGCGAGACCCTGTTTCAAAATAAAATATAAAAAGGGCTGGGGTGTACCTTGGAGGAAGAATGCCCCTAGGCTCAATCCCCAGTACCCCCTCAATAGAAAAGAAAAGGACATGTAATGTTGAAGACCCTGCACCAACGTGTCTCAGCTGGGGAGGAGGAAAGGGTAAAGACACTCATATCTGATCTTGAATTTCTGCCAGCAATGGGGTGACCTTTGTCACATCCCGAAATAATCTTCATATAATAACTGTTCAGGAATAAACAGTGTCAATCATATCTGAATAGTGTTGATATGGTTATTAGTCTCATGGATGTAATAGTAACACATATACCTGATACTTATGAGCCAGGAAAATGTGGGGCATGATTTATCTAAGATATTTATCCCTCACAACCACCTTGCTATTGCCATTTGCACACGAGGAAATGAGAGCACAGAGAGGTTAAATAACATAGTGAGTTAAGAAAGTTGCCCAGGGTGATGTAACTAGGAAGGGGTAGACAGACCAGACCTGGGCCACCTGTCCTCAGAGTCCCCACTCCTCGCTACTGCTCTGGTAGATGGCAAACATCTTGCTCCCTGGACCTTTCTGTGCTTCGAGAATTACTGAGGATTACTCGGGACTTCTGCTTCTGTGTGTTCTATCTGTTGATAGTTACCACATTAGAAATCAAACCAAAGGATTTTACAAGTTATGTATATTTATTAAGGTACTAAAAATTAATAACAAATTTCTTAAATTTTAACATGGTAGGAAGTTTTAAATGAAATATATCTATATTTTGTGTACCAAAAATAAATAAGGAAATAATAAGAGTGGTACTGTTTCACAGCTTTTAAATCTATCTGTTAATGTTGGCTCGATAGAAAAAATGTTGGACTCTAATATCTGCTTCTGCATTTAATCTGTTGAGCTCTGCTGTTTGCTTAAAGTGTATGAAGAAAATGTAGCTTCATACACATATGCAGTTGGGAAAGGAACAGTATTTTAGTATAGTGTTCATGTGCTCCACATCCATGGATTCGGACAACTATGAGTAGAAATCTTTCAGGGAAAAAATGTGTCTGCACTGACATGTGCAGATTTTTTTTTCTTTTCATTTTCCTCAAAGCAATACAGTATGACAATCATTGATGTGTCCTTTATGTTGCAGCAGATATTATGAATAATTTAGAGATGATTTAAAATATATAGGAGGGGCTGGAGATATTGCTTAGTGGTAGAGCCCTTGCCTAGTGTACATGACATTCTGGGTCCAATCCCCAATGTTACAAATAAATAAAAATAAATAAATAAAGTATGCAGGACGATGTGCACAGGTTATATGGAAATCCTATGCTATTTTATATAAGGGATTACAGCATCTGGAGGTCTGGGTATCCATGGGGTTCCTGGAACCAGTCCTGTTCAGATACCAAGGGATGACTCTATTTTTTCAAATGATTGTAAATATTCTTCCCTAATATTGCAAAACTTAAAAAGTTGTATTTTCCTAAAGAATAGTTGCATGGTGGAATAGGAAACCACAACATGATCTTTTCTTACTCTGACATATTAAAATCCACTGGTCTAAGTTGTACTCGGAATGATATTTTTACCCACGCGTGACTTTCTAACATCATCTTTCGGTTGTTTGGTTCACTGAGTTGTACGGATCTTTGAAATGTTGACACATTTTACTGTGCAATATTTAGAAATCAAATTGTGAACACATCGCTTAACTCTGCAGAAAGTCAGAACGTGTGGGGAAGATGCCACGCTCAGAACCGTGAACGAAGTTTTCCTGAAATTACAGTTTTGACTTGAAGGTTGGGAAGTTATCATTGACAAAAAATATTGTCAATTATCTACCTTGACATGACAGCCTCGCTTGGTTCACTGTTGAGAATACATCGGCCAAATACCCAAATCTGAGTAATCTTCTGTCAGTTACTCTGTCACGTAAAGATAATATTCTATGACTATCATTTTCTTTGAGAAAAACATTATACTTTTTCTTCATCAGAAGTGCTTTCCATTCAATTTCCATTTCACCGTGCAGCCTACTATAAAGATATGTACTCAAAGGACACAATTGAATAAGATTAACCACGATTCTTACAGAAAACTACCATGGAGAAGTCTTGAACTTGTGAGTTTGTGGCTATGAAGACTGCACTAGGACACCCCAATTTTACTCAGGATTGCATTTGTACTTTCAGTACCAATGCTAAAACAGTGAAAGGAAAATCAGGCTTTAGCAATATTATCAAAATAACTTATACCTTGCTGACTTCCTAAGATTGCTCAGGAAACACCAGCATGCTGCAAACCATAGCTTGAAAAGCACTGAGACACATTATACCCCCTATAAAGTTAAAAACACAGGTATAATACATATAAAAAGACATCACAAAAGTTAAGCCTTATGGACTGAATATTTATATCTTCCCCAAATTCATATATTGAAGCCCTAACCTCCAGTGTGCAGGCGTTTGGAAACGAGCCTTTGGGAGGTAATAGATTTAGATGAGATTGTGAGGAGAGGCCCTTATGATGGAATTAGTGCCCTTTAAATAAGGGTTAGAGCTGGGCGTGGTGGTGCATACCTGTAATCCCAGGACTTGGGAGGCTGAGATGGGAAGATTGCAGGTTCGAGTCTAGCCTCAGAAATTTAGCAAGGCTCACAGCAACTTAGCAAGAACCTATTTCAAAATAAAAAAGATAAAATGTTTCTGGGGGTGTAGTTCAGAGGTAGAATGCCCCTAACACACACACACACGTGCAGACACACACACACACACACACACACACACACAGACACACACACACACACACACACACAAATATTTTTTTGTTTAAGAGCTTTCTCCTCTCTCTTTCTTTCTCCCCCTCTCCTATGGAAGGACATAGTGAGAAGGTACTCATCTCTAAGCCAGAAAGAGGGCCCTCACTAGAACCCGACC